>OZ004705.1:47681528-47845419 GCA_963924515.1 Vespertilio murinus
TCCATGCTCTCTCTAAAAAATTTTTTAAAAAATCAATGGGAAAAAAATATATACTCAGGTGAGGATTAACAAAACAAAAAAAGAAAGAAAATTATGGTTGACAAAGCTTAGAAAAGGAAAACCAAAATAATTTTTATAAGTTATTTAGCTACCTCCTTGCACCTTGCTTAATTATTTTTGCAAAGCAATTGTCTCAATGTAGGCACTGAACGGCAAGAAAAGGTTTGCAGCTTAAGAGTCAAAATGTGAAAATAACATGCCACCCGAAGGGCCTACTCATGCTTTTGGAAAGGGCACTGGCCTGCAGCTATTTTCATTAGTGGGCATTGGCTGTGCAAACTCCCACTTCAGCAGGGCCTGCCACTGCCCCCAAACCTTGCCCCTTGTGTAAATATTAGTGCAATTCCCACCGCAAGCATAAATCACGGGGATATTAACCAGATCTCCTTGAGCAGTCCCACCGAGTTCCTGCTGGTGGTAATGAATCTCGTCCAGCAGTCAGCTGGAACATGTTTATCTTAGGAGATTTAAACATTTACTTGGTGCAAAATAAGGGAGCAACAGCAGCGTGTTTAATGGCAATTTTCTCAGCAAAAAAAAAAAAAAAGGAGAAATAGATGTATGCATTTACAGTAACTCCTTACCTCACAAACACACGCATTCCAAAATCTGAAAAAGAGGAAGATATGAATTCCCCACCCCCACCCCCAAAAGTTGCAAAAGAACCCAAACAAAACAAAACAAAACAAAATCCTCAAAGCTTGGAATCTCCCCTTCCCTAATTTTCCTGTCCCCTTCAGGGTTGGCACTCTATTTCTCTCTTCACTATATCTTTCATCTTGGTAAATCCCCTTAGATCCTCACTATATTAATTTTTTTTAAGTTTCTCCCCCAGGCAGTGTTAGTGAAACCAATCTAGTACTCACTAGTGCAAACTGGGCAACCAGGACAGTAGTTTGTGCCACTCACAGAATAAATCTTACTCACTGAGAATTAGCCAGGTTCGCCAGAGCAAACAAAACAGCAAGACAGGTTAGCAGGTCTCTACATCAGTCTATCTAGAACCTTGTCTGTCTTCCTGGACAGATTTCCACATCTGCTAAAAACAGACAAACAAATAAAAAACAACCTTGTACATAATATGCTTCAAAAATGTATTAGATTATTTATAGATAGATCTGAAATTCTTGCTTAAAATATGGAAAAATAGATAAAATATCGCAAACTGCCTCTTTTTCTTTGGAATTTCATTTATTTTTATTGGAGAGAGAGAGAGAGAGAGAGAGAGAGAGAGAGAGAGAGAGAGAGAGAGAGAGAGATCTTGTTGTCCTACTTATTCATGCATTCATTGGTTTCTTCCTGTGCCCTGAAGGAAGATCAAACCCGCAACCTTGGCCTATCAGGATGATGCTCTAACCAGCTGAACTACCCTGCCAGGGCATGTAGAAGCTGCCTCTTTTTTTTTTTTTAATATATTTTATTGATTTTTTTTTTTTACAGAGAGGAGGGGAGAGGGATAGAGAGCTAGAAACATCGATGAGAGAGAAACATCGATCAGCTGCCTCTTGCACACCCCCTACTGGGGATGTGCCTGCAACCAATGTACATGCCCTTGACCGGAATTGAACCTGGGACCCTTCAGTCCACTGACCGACGCTCTATCCACTGAGCCAAACCGGTTTCGGCAAAGCTGCCTCTTATTGTGAGCCTGGTCTTGTGATGACACCGCACAAGCTGCTTCACACTGGTGCTCAGCCTCATGGCAGATGTCACGCACTTTCTGTTGCATTTTAAACTTGTCTGTTCTTCCTATACAACCAAATAGATAGATTTTCCCGTAGCTCTGCTTCAGTTTAGTCTCATATATGGGTGGCTCATACGGGAAGTGGCCTGATCTGTTGCGACTCAATGTTGCTTAGAATGTAACACAAATCTAAACCTCAATACAGCTGAAGATCCAATGCTTATATTTCATTTTTGCCTACTTTTCCATTAAAATCTGTGAACATTAAAAGAATGTTACGTAAAAAAAATAACCTCTATGTTTCCACACAGAATAAAAAAGGATAGAAGACTGCAGTTAGCATTTCTAAAAATAAGGTTAGGGACGTTGCTCTTGCAATGTAATTACAAAGCCACTAATGATTATAGTGAGTTATGAAATGCAGAGATTGACAAAATTCAATCGCTACCCTAATACATGGGCCACATCAGGAGATCATAGACTCACTTCTAGAAAACTTTCAATGCAGATTCACAAATTCACAACCTGCAGTTGTGCACCCTGAATCATAAGATATATTGTAAAATACAAAGCCAAGAATAATCTCTATTTTTTTAAAAATAACTGGCTTGGCCGGCATTAGTAAATCTATTTCATATTCAAGTTTAAGGTTGTTTATTACTACCTTATGTCTAATCTACTCTATTTAATACAGTTCACACAACGTTTACAGTGAAGAACATAGGATAGCGTATATTCTGGCATTGTCAGTTTATGAAAATAAGGATGAAAATAAGGATGGGGAGAAAAATAACTATCTAGCAATATTTTGGGTGATATTTTTCAGCCTCCACATCCAGTCCACCACTAAGTCCTATATCTATTCTATATTAAAAATCTACCTTTCATCCTCTTTGTTATCCTCCCTCGGGCCTGGTTACCATCCTCTCTCGCCTGGGCTAGTGCGGAACTCCTTCCACTATCTTCCCACTTGTACTCTTGCCTCCCTCCCTTCCCCTGTAATCGATTGAGCACACAACAAAGAGATATTTTAAATCAAATTATCTGACTCCCCTTCTTTTTTTAAAAAAAATATATATTTTATTGATTTTTTTACAGAGAGGAAAGGAGAGGGATAGAGAGTTAGAAACATCGATGAGAGAGAATCATTGATCAGCTGCCTCTTGCACACCCCCCACTGGGGATGTGCCCACAACCAAGGTACATGCCCTTGACCGGAATCGAACCTGGGACCTTCCAGTTCGCAGGTCGACGCTCTATCCACTGAGCCACACCGGTTTCGGCTGACTCCCCTCCTTGAAAGCTCAGAAAGGTATCTCCTTGCACTTAGAGGAACCTCCATGCTCCTTGGCTTGGCCCGCATGGTGCTGAGTCCTCCAGCTCCTCATGTCCTACCACCCTGCTTTTTATTCCCGTGTTCCCGCCATGCACTGTCCTCTTCCCTGTTCCTTTAATGTGCCAACCACTTGCCACTTCCTCTGCCTGGAACAATTGTCTTTCTGCCTTTTTTTTTTTTTTTTAATCACACTGAATACTAAATACTAATTGTATTTCCTCACAGCAAAGTTATTATTTAGTCATTTTCTTTTCTTTGAGCCCCTGGGTAGATATGGCTGGTTCACCAGGATCTGTCCTCCCCTCCTTCTTGGGCATGAAGGAGGCTCTATGTCCTAGCCCACTTATAGTAAGCTGAGGCCACGTGATCCGTGCTAGCCAATGAGATGTGAGCGTGAGGAAGGCGTGTCACTTCTGGGCTGAGGCAGTGGACCCTATGATTTTTTGTTTGGCCAATTCCCCATCATCATTCAGGTTTCAGTTCAAATTCTGTCAGTGTAGGGAGTTCCCTCACCTTCAGTCCAATCACTCTGCCCAGATGATACTGTCTTTTCCTCCTCCATTACACTATTTACTACTTGAAATCATTTAGATGTTTATTTAGTGTCCTCTCCTCCACTAAAAATATTAAAATATTAAATTTCATATAACAGTGACTTTTTTTTTTACCTTTTGCACTGCGTTTTCCCCTATGCCTAGGGCCTAATGTGGTGTCTGGCCCATAGTAGTGCTCAAGAAATATGTATTAAATATATGAACAGAATGAAAATAAAAAACATTCAACCCATCCACAAATTTTAAGACATCAAATATGACAAACCTCATTTAGTTAATCAATAATCCATTCACAAATTTATTCAATAACTTTCACCGAGCACTTACTATGAGTCAGGCATTGTACTAGATAATGCAAAAGTGAGTAAAATGGGGTCCTCACCATTGCAGCACTCATATTGCAGTGGGACAGTAGGATGCAAGCATATAATTATGATAAATATAGTGAGTACATCACAAAACGAAGATTGGTACCAAGTGCTGGCGGAGCAACATGGACAAAGGAATTAATTATCAGACATTTATTGAACTGTTTTGCTAGGAATCTATATATATAAAAGCCTAACATGCTAAGTGTTTGACCTTTTGACCAGTCACTATCATGCACACTGACCACCAGGGGCAGATGCTCCAACCAATAGGTTAGCTTGCTTGGGATTTGGCCGATCAGGACTGGGTGAGACTGTTTGGAATGCCCTGGAGCCCTCCTGAGGTCCCTTCCTGGCTGGCCAACCTCCTGCAGCCCCTCCTCAGCCAGCTGGCTCTGATCGGTCCCCATTGGGACTGGGCAAGATGAGCCAAACACACCCTGGAGTCCTCCCGCAGTCCCTCTTTGGCCCCGATCCTGCAGTGGTAGGGTCCCTTGGCCTGGCCTACACCCTCTTGCAATTTGAGGGTGTCTGGAGACAGAAGCAAGGGGATGCCAAAGAACCAGTTTCAACCTGGTCCCCACAGGCCAGGCCAAGGGACCCCACCAGTGCATGAATCCATGCACTGGGCCTTTAGTACTATATGTTATACAGTATTTTGATATAGAAGTGCTAAATTTTGAAGCTTATGTTATGCTATGATTGCAATGATCCTTAAAAATCCTCCAAAAATATTACCAATCTAATAAGATATTAAGAATAGTTTGGCACTGTAACCGGTTTGGCTCAGTGGATAGAACGTTGGCCTGGGGACTGAAAGGTCCCAGGTTCAATTCCAGTCAAGGGCATGTACCTTGGTTGCGGGCACATCCCCAGTAGGAGGTGTGCAAGAGGCAGCTGATTGATGATTCTCTTTCATCGATGTTTCTAATTCTCTATCCCTCTCTCTTCCTCTCTGTAAGAAATCAATTTATATATATATTTAAAGAATAGTTTGGCAAATTCAAATTTATTTATTTATTCATTTATTTATTTATTTAATTTTTGTTAATCCTCACCTGAGATATTTTTCCATAGACTTTTAGAGAGATTGGAAGAGAGGGGGATTGACAGAAGAGAGAGAAACATCCATGTGAGAGAGACACATTGATTGCTTGCCTCCCACACTCACCCTGACTGGGACAGGGATCAAACCTACAAGCCAAATATGTGCCCTGTGATCCTTCAATCCAAAGGCCTACACTCAATCCACTGAGCCAACCAGCTAGGGCTAGCAAATTCAAATTTAGGTGGCATGCCACTTGCTTTCCTAGAGTGCTTTTCTGTTTGTATCCACAAAGTAAAATTGTCCTTATGCCTGGGCTGTACAGCTGGACGTGGAAATACTTGTTTTAACAAATAGAATTTGTGAGTCTGATTAGTAATTTAGTGTCTTTGTGCTTTGGTTTTCACACTGATACGACATAATGTCAGAAAAATTTGTTCTTTTCATAAATACAGAGATCAGAGTGATGATTGTCCAAAAGGAGAGGACGTGAGGGACTGCGTGAAAAAAGAGAAAGGATCAAGAAGTACAAGTTGCACCCTAACCGGTTTGGATCAGTGGTAGAGCGTTGGTCTGCGGACTGAAGGGTCCCGGGTTCGATTCCGGTCAAGGGCATGTACCTTGGTTGCGGGCACATCCCTGGTATGGGGTGTGCAGGAGGCAGCTGGTCGATGTTTCTCTCTCATCGATATTTCTGACTCTCTATCCCTCTCCCTTCCTCTCTGTAAAAACCAATAAAATATATTTAAAAAAAAAAAAGAAGTACAAGTTGCTAGTCACAGAACAGGGATGGTGATGTAAAGTACAGCACAGGTAATATAGTCATCGATACTGTAATAGCTATGTACGGGTGCCAGGTTGATATTTAAAATATCGGGGGGATTACTTTATAAAGTATATGACTGTCTAACAACCAACATGCTGTACACCTGAAACTAATACAAAATACTATTGAATGTAAACTATAATTGAAAATTTTGAAATATAAAAAAAAGAAAAGAAATAAATTTTTCAGAGTAAGCCTGTTATTTGAATCAAGACTTATAGGAAGTATGCAAGCTGGCTGTGCAGAACTCCAGGCAGAGGGACCTGCCAGTGCAATAGTCCAAAGGCAGAAAGCCTGCGTGGAATGTTCGAAAAGGAAGAACAAGTGGTGAGCGGTGGCTGGATGGTTCTGTGTGAGTGGGAAAGTGAGAGGAAATGAGGTTACCACGAAGAGAGAGCACAGGATCTTCTAGACCAGCGGTCGCCAGCCTTTCGGACCGCACGGACCACCAGTTGGCTACCGCTGGTTTGGCTCTCACTCCGGATGGCATAGGAAACAACTGAATGGTTTTGGGCAGAGAAGGTACTTGATCTGATTTTTGTTTTTAAAGGATCACTCTGATTGCCTTGTTTGAGAATACCTTGTAAGATGGCAAGGCTGGAAGCAAAGAAAATATTTGGGAGGTTAGTGCCGTGACCCAGTGGGGAGGTGACAGTGGCTTAGGCAACGATGGTAGCAGTGACGATGGTGAGGAGTGGTTAAAATCTTGGTGTATTTTGAAAACAGAGCCATTGAAGTTCCCTGACAATTTAGGAAATGTGGAATGTAAGAGAAAGAAAGGATGTGGGATGTAATAAAAAGATAGAATTTATTAATGTGTCTGTGGATGGAGCAACGCAAGGGCAGAGGTGGCATTAACTGAGATGTCATCTTTTTTTTTTTTTAAATATATTTTATTGATATTTTACAGAGAGGAAGGGAGAGAGATAGAGAGCTAGAAACGTCGATGAGAGAGAAACATCAACCAGCTGCCTCTTGCATACCCCCCACCGGGGATGTGCCCGCAGCCAATGTACATGCCCCTGACCGGAATCGAACCCTGGACCTTTCAGTCCGCAGACCGACGCTCTACCACTGAGCCAAACCGGTTTCGGCAACTGAGATGTCATCTATGTGTTACTGAGCTCTGCACTGTCTACCAATCAGTATGAACTTAATTAGATTGAAGCATGAATACACATTTGTTAAGAGTGTAGCTTCTGGAGGCTCACGGCCTAGATTCTAATCTTAACTCACCTCTTACTACCTGTGTGACCCTGAACAAATTACTTAACCTTTGCTCAAAATTTTTTTTTATTTGAAATGTGCATACTTGTTGTAGGCAGCAGGAACGGCACCAGGTCTGCCGGTGGGGCCAGACCCGACCTGGGCTCAGCAACTTCAGTACTTTAGTTCTGGCTAAGGAAAGAATTCAGAGCCAACACCCAAACTCCTACAGAAGAGAAGATTTATTAGGCAAGCAAAGAGGAAGTACACTGGAAGAGACATTCAAGTAGAAGGGTCAGAAAGTTGCCCAATGGGCTAGGGCTCCTTTTAACCCCTCGGATGGAGTTAACTGCTTTCTTCTTCAAACTGACCTATCAGAGCCTGTCCACCCCCCTTGTTCTCCTCTAAGGGTAGGGAACTATCACATGACTAACCACATGCCAAGGGAGAAAAGATCAGAAGAATCTCACCTGTATGACTGGAGGCATTCTAGGGCAACGAGAAGATCTTAGGGCATCAAAGATCCTGAGATCCTAAGATCCTAAGATATTGTCTTGAATAACAATATTTGCTTCCAATACCTACCATTCTAGGATGGAGACGGGGTTTTAGAGGCAACGTCCTGAATAACAATACTTATCTCCAAGATCTGCTCTACCAGTTCTTTTCCATAGCTTGATGTCCAGGATGTCCCACACTGGTGACCTTGTACCTGTCCCATCAACCTCTGCTCTGCTCATGTCTGCCAAACTGCCTACAACATAATGACAATAGCTACCTCACAGAGTTGATAGCATTCAGTGAATTGATATATGAAAGCACTTAAAAATAGAATCTAACATGTGTATGTTAGCTAACAGAACCGTCTAAACACTAAATGTGAAAAAGTTGCAATTCTTTTTCCCATACCCCGTTAGAGTTGGTTTTTCCCATTTCTTTCCACAGTGAGTCACTTGGTGACTTTCAGTTAGGAAGTTGTAAACCTTTCTGGGAACTGCAGAATACAGGCTAAGTGTGATTGCCATTTGCCAATTTGTCAGATGAGTGTTTAAGAAACAAAAGAAATAATACTTGGGCCAAAGGAAATGTTCACACATTCAAATATTAACATTAAAAGCAATTATTCCCAGATTCAGCCTTTAATTGTGTTAGAATAAAGAGGGGAAATGTGTGAAAAAGAGACCTTTGATATCAACTAGCTTAACCCTTCCTTTAGTCGTTCTACATTGTTGTTTACTCCGATTGCCAGAAACCTTTGTCCTGCTGAGGAGCAGCTAGACCTCTAATAGTGGCATAACATCTACTTAAGACCTTTTTATAATAAGGGGTATCTTATTTCAGTATCTCCAAAAATTTCAAGGGACTTAACATTTCTCTTCATCTTATTCCAATTTGCTGTTATCTGTTGCAATCTCAGTCTCTGTCCTTCTCTGATATCTTTTTTCCATCCTAATGTTGGATGCAGCTTGGATTGCTCACATTTCACAAAGCACAGCTAATACAAGGTCAAGTCTGTGAACTGGAATTCGTACTAACAATAAAGAGTTACAGAGCTGTTCAGTACAGGAAGCATCCTCAAAATCATTGCTATCACTCTCCTAAAATCTAGCAGTTAGTCCTTGTCAGAGAGCCTTTCGGACTCTGGAGGTCATCACTTCCAGTTACATTTTTAGGGCTCTAGGTCTCTCCTCTCCTAAAATCAAATTTAAAAACCTTCTAAATTTTTATTTTATTGTGCAAAGCAGTTTAATAGTTGAGCTAAACTTTTCCCATTTAAATTATGCCTTGCAGCCGAAACTGGTTTGGCTCAGTGGATAGAGCATCGGCCTGCAGACTGAAAGGTCCCAGGTTAAATTCTGGTCAAGGGCATGTACCTTGGTTGTGGGCACATCCCCAGTAGGGGGTGTGTAAGAGGCAGCTGATCGATGATTCTCTCTCTCATCGATGTTTCTAACTCTCCTATCCCTCTCTGTTCCTCTCTGTAAAAAAATCAGTAAAATATATATAAATAAATAAATAAATAAATGAAAATTATGCCTTGCAGTGTTTCTCCTTCCATAACAAGGAGATGCATTAAGATAGCCTATATAATAAAGAAGTGATATGCAAATTGACTGTCATGCCCTTGCACAAGATGGCCGCCCCCATGTGGTCACAGGATAGCCTCCACAAGATGGCCGACAGGGGAGAGCTAGTTGTGGGTGATCAGGCCAGCAGGGAAGGGCAGTTAGGGGCAAATATGCCAGCAGGGGAGGGCAGTTAGGGGTGACTGGGCCAGCAGGGAAGCAGTTAGGCATCAATCAGTCTGGCAGGGGAGTGGTTAGGGGGTAATCAGGCTGGCAGGCAGAAGTGGTTAGGGGCAATCAGGCAGGCAGGCAGGCAGGAGAGCAGTTGGGAGCCAACAGTCCCAGATTGTGAGAAGGATGTTCCCCAAGGGGTCCCAGATTGGAGAGGATGCAGGCTTGGCTGAGGGACTACACCCCTCCCCCCCAGTGCACAAATTTTGTGCAACAGGCCTCTAGTGATAAACATAAGAGACATTTATTTCATCCCCATCAATATGTGTTAACTATCCTGGAAGGCAAAACCTGGGATCCATTTATTTCATAATGTTAATTGAGCTACTGTATCAGATACTCTGCTGGACCTTAGAAAGAGAACAATGAGCAAATTATGGCTCTGCACTCATAAACTTATAGTCAACTGCATAGATAGATATTGTTTTTAAAAATTTACACAAGTGTATAATATACATTAAAAATAGTATTAAGAGCTGAAACTGGTTGGCTCAGTGGATGGAGTGTCAGTCTGCGGACTAGAAGGTCCTGGGTTCAATTCTTGTCAAGGGCATGTGCATTGGTTGCAGGCACATCCCCAGTGGGGGGTGTGCAGGAGGCAGCTGGTTGATGTTTTTCTCTCATTGATGTTTCTGACTCTGTCCCTCTACCTTCCTCTCTGTGAAAAATCAATAAAATATATATTTTTTAAATAGTATTAAGAAAAAGGTACATGGGACTATGCAATTTTATAGTAGATGACCTCATCTAGAGAAGACTGATTAAAGAAGGTTTCCTGGAATGGAGATTAGATCTGAAAGACAAGAAGGGATAAAGCGGGGTGAGGACAAAACTGGAAGGACCTGAGGTACAAGGAATGATGGCCATATGAGCAACTAAAGGCCACTGTGGTTTGAGGAGACAGAGAGGGGGGGAGAAGAGAGAGAAGTAGATTCTCTCGGGTTTCATAGGAGAGTGACTACAGAAAGGGAAATAGCCGTCAGTTAATCTATTCTGGATGCTCCAGGGAAGAATGGAATAAAGAGAGCAAAAGTAGAAATAGAGAGGAGGCCAGTGAGGAGGCTATGAGAGAAGTCCACGCAGGAATTTATGGTGGACACTTTAGGGTATTAAGAGTGCTCATGGCAAAAATGGGCTGTGTTAAATTGTTTTCTCTTTGCGTGCACTAAATTATGTCCTAAGGGCTCTGTATCACATTGCATATCCTATATAATAACAGGCTAATATGCAAATCGACCAAATGGCAGAACAACCAGTCGCTATGGCACATACTGACCATCAGGGGGCAGATGCTCAATGCAGGAGCTGCCCCCTGGTGATCAGTGCGCTCCCACAGGGGGAGCGCCACTCAGCCAGAAGCTGGGCTCACGGCTGGTGAATGCAGTGGTGGTGACAGGAGCCTCTCCCACCTCTGTGGCAGTCAGACATCCCCCGAGAACCCCTGGAAAGCAAAAGGGCGCAGACCAGGCTGAGGGGACGCCCCCCTTCAAGTGGCTAAATTTTGTGCACCGGGCCTCCAGTTTTAAATAAAGAGAAATCAAGGCTTCTCAAACTTGACAATGTTGACATTTTAGATGAGCTAATTCTTTGTTATGGGGCTGGTGCTCACGCACTGTAGGATGTTTATAGCTTCCCAGATCTCTACCCCCTTGTTGCCAGAGCACCTCCTCCGCTCCTCTGGTTATGACAATGAAAAATGTTCCCTGAACAATGCTAACTGTTCCCAGGGACTTGGCAAAGGTAGGGAACACATAAAATCATCCCTGTTGAGAACCACTGCTCTATATGAACAGATTGATTTGGTTGAAATTCTCTGGAAAAAAAATATTAAGAATTTCAGAATAGCTTTTCTGAAAATAACTAATATGAAAATCACAACAAAACTAAATGTTTGGGCAGGTATTCTGCAATAAAATTTCAGTTTGTACAAATAAGAAATAATAAGGAAACAAAAAACTAATCTCAAAAAGGGGGGCTTGTCCATTATCAATTTTTTAAAAAAATCTTTATTTTTTAAAGTATTATATAGATCCTCCTTTATCCCCCATTAACCTCTTCCAGCATGCTCCCATTTCCCCCCCCCCCCCCACTCCCAGGCCCTCGCCACCCCATTGTCTGTGTCCATGGGTTATGCATATACGCATACAAGTTCATTAGTTGATCTCATTATCAAATTTTGTTTCATTGTTTTAAACTAAGTTTTCTACATCCTTCTATCACTACAGGAAACAAAACCTTTTTTGCCTAAACTTTTTAAGAAGGTATTTCTCAAGGTTTTCTTTTTTTAACTCCGACAGAATCTTCCGGAATGACTGTGATATGCTCCTGATTATTTACATAACATTTCTTTGGGAGGAAGCAGGCACATTGCAAACACAGACACAGACAATAAATTAGAATTTTGGAAGATGATGATTTTTTCCCCTCTTCTTGAACATAGGGCCTGGATATTTTAGGTTCACATGAAGAATAATTCATGTTTAAGGCATTAGAGATTCTACTTAACACTTTATATTTAGGACTGGCAAAAAATGTGCCAAATAAATTACTATTTTTAAAAAAATCTCTAAATTCGACTAGCTTTAGGGATTTCTTGGAGGGGGTGGGGGGGATCTAGCCCTAAATGTTGTTCTTTAAATAGTTCATAACTTTCTTTAAAAGGAGGTAAAGTTAACATAAGGATTTTAGTATCATTGGTCTGACTGAGAGTAGATCCGTTAGGCCAATAGTGTGGCGATAGAGGGCAAGGGGGGAGGGGCTTGGTAGAGGTGGACAAAGTGGGGATACATGGGAACGGAAAGAGACTTGTCCGTGGATAATGAGCACACGGTGCGGTGTGCAGATGATGCTTTACTAAGGTGTGCACTGGAAACCTGTATGATTTTATGAACCAATGCCACCTCCAAAAGATATCATTTTAAAGAGAGTGGATCTTTTAGTATTTTTACAGTACAGAAGGCCTTTCTTTGTCCCTGTCCCCACCTCCCACATTCTAGTACCACCACGAACTGCTCTTTGGGCAGACTGTTCTCAAAGGCCTCGTGGAAGGAAAACTTCCCTTGGATTTTGTCCTTTCCCTTCCACAGATGGGTTCAACTGAATGGTCTATGATTCATTTCCAAATCATTATTGGCAGGTAACCAGAGGTTAGAAAGATGTATTGCTTTTATTTTATTTTATTTTATTTTATTTATTTCATTTTATTTTATTTTTGATGTTCAGAAAGCATTGCATTCTGAATGTAGACCACAAAGAACTCACTCTGATAGGCCTCTTTCTTCCACCCAAGAGCACGTCAGCACCATCACCCATTCGAGGAGCTCTAGATTGTTTTCCAACTTTTCTCCCAGGACATTTCTTTGTTTGTTTCAAAGACATGTTTACTTGTATGTCAGCAGGGGCTAGTACGAATCTGAGTTTACAGACACCGTGGGATCAAACTACCCTTCCCTTCAGGCACTTTCAGAATTTAGAAGCTCTGGAGATGTTGATCGCTCGTTTATACAGTTGAGCACCGAAGCCAAACACTGAAATGTAATCTAGAGATCATCAGAACATTTTGCACTGTGCTTTGCACATCACCCTAGTCAAAGCAGGCGACTTTCTCTAGGGGCTCTGATGGAACATACGCGCCATTAGCACACGGAGCGTGTGTGCACAATGCGATTTCCCTCCAACATATACAATCTGTGTCTCACTCACACAACTGCCTACAATCTGGGCAATCAGTTTCTTTTTTCCACAGGGATTTGCATTAAGAGAAAACATTGTCTTTGCCACGATGTCGTTTTACATGTCTTACGCACTGCATCTTGGGGAAAATAAACGTATAACTTTCCATGGGTGGCAAGTGCTGTCTCCACCCTGAATCCTTGGATTAGAAGGAGCCTTATGAAACCGGTGCATGCCCAGATGATCACTGACACAGTACTAGAGAATAGGGGCAAATGTCCTAAAAAGCATTTATTTGGTGTCAGACTGAGAGAACAAAGAGTGAGAAGAATTTTCTCCTGTGAACAGTAATTTTCTCATTGTAATGGGCTTAGTTCTCCTGTCTATAAGAAAGATGTTTCTGGGGGCAGGTAATTGAAGTCAAGCTCCAATTGGCAGCGAAGGAAATGGACAGCTCACCGAGCCAAGAGGTGCAGGCGGAGGTCAGGCTTCAGGCGCAATCGGATCAAGGCCCCCGCTCAGCCCCTCTCTGTGTCTGCGTCATTTTTAGCCTCGTTTCCGACACAGTATATAAACAGCTGAAGTAGTCCCACACACAACAGCTTCCTCTGGAAGAGAGAATGCCAGCTCTTTGGTGAGAACAAGGAAACTTCCCAGAATTTTCTCACAAAATTCTTTTTATATCCCTCCGGTCAGCACTGGGTCATGTGCCCATCCTTGAATGTTTCCACATATCAAAACTACACACTCTCTTGCTGCTTGTAAGATCTTCTTTTTGTCTTTTACCCTTGGCATATTGAATATGATGTGTCTCAGAGTATTTTTCTTTGGATTCCTCTTGTTTGGGGTTCTGTACGCTTCCTGTCCTTGTAAGTCTATTTCTTTCACCAGGTGAGGGAAGTTTTCTGATATTATTTCTTCAAATATGTTTTCAGTATAAAGATTTATTTTAAAAAAAACTCCACTCTCAAGGGCTTAAGGCATACTCTTTATTAGCTCATCCATACTTAAAAGTTACAGAGTAAAGAAAACTGTTAACCTGAAGGAGGCATATTAAACTGGACTCAGATACCTTTTTAAGAAGTTATACAGCCGGGAAGAACCTTCACTAATTATGACCATCCTTTCAGTTGCTACTTCATATAGAGAAAAATACTTTGTATGGCAGCTTTTCTTCTTTTTTTCTCACAAGGATAAAACCTGAATTTGTGAAAGGAGAAGGAAAGCGGTACTGGTAGCACCAACTTCTCTCAGTGCCTGTCAGCACAGGTTGCCGTAGCACATGATTTTACTGTTAGAGTAAAAACATTCAAGGCTGTAAAGACGTTTTGTGAGTTTATTTGAGCCAAACTGTCAACAATTGCCAGAAAGCAGAATCTCAACATATTATTTCATACCTTACATTGAAGGAGGGGACGTAGGTGGGTTACATGAAATCCATTGGTGATAGATTAGGGAGGTGGGAGAAAGCAAAGTTGGGGGAACCTCTGGGGTTGGATAAAAAGTAAAATGATAGACCTAAGTGTGTGGGTGCGGGGCAGTTGACAGTCAATAATTAACATGATAGCAATAACAGTGAAGGAATTTGTGGTATCTGTCCTGGCACCCAGGCACATTAGGTTGTACCCTAAGGGGTCTGGAAAAAAACAGAAGTTACAAGTTAGCCTGACATTTCAATGATATGTTATTGTAGATGTGAAAAGACAATAAGCTTAGGGAAGGTAAAGGTCAGGGAAGATGGAGCTAGGAGGTGACTACCCACCATAACTGCTTTTGAAGTTTAATTTTTGAAGTTTAATCCTTTGTGGTTATATTAGGACTTTGAGTTTGCAAGACCGCCATGCAGGCCTTCCTCAGACTTGTCAGGTTAGCATGTGGCCCCTTTCGTCCACATTGCTTACATGTGAAATCTAAAGAATATGAACAAACAAACAAAGCAGAAACAGAGTCATAGATAAAGAGAACAGATCGATGGATGTGGGGTGTTGGAGGAGGTGTTGAAAAAGTACAGAAGGAATTGAGAAGTACAGATTGGAAGTCACAGAACAGTCACAGGGATATAGAGTACAGCCCATGGGGTACTAGAAATATCAGGGGAAGCACTTTGTAAAGTGTACGACTGACTAAGCACTATGCTAATACAACTGAAACTAACACAACATAAAGCTGAATGTAAACTGTAATGAAATAAACTGTAAAAAAGTTTGTTTAAAAAAATGTGATAGACTGTGTGGCTTAAACAGCAGGCATTTATTTCTCACAGTTCTGGAGGCTGGGAATTTTGAGATCAGGGTGCCAGCATGATTGGGTTCTGTGAGAGCCCTCTTCCGGGCTTGTACGTTGGCTGCTTTTGGTTATTTCCTTACATGGTGGGGAGAGAGAGATCATCCTCTTCTTATAAAGGCCCCTGTTGCATGAGCACTAGGATGTCAACATATGAATTGGAGGAGGACCCCTTTCAGTAGGCGGCAGTGCCCAAGTTAAGTATTTTTTGAGCATCTCTTTAAAGTACATATATTTTTATTGATTTCAGAGAGAGGGAAGGAGAGGGAGAGATAGAAACATAAATGATAAGAGCGAATCATTGAGAGAGCCCCACAAGTCCTTTTTTTCCTACGGTTTATAAAGGCTGCAGTGGTTTGTGCCCTGACGTCCCCTCTGATTGGTCACTGTCCCTCTTGATTGGTCACTCAAACCTCACATGAGGTACGTGAGGTTCTCCTCTGCTTCCTTATTGTTTCCCTATCCCCTTTGGGCTTTCCTCATCTCTCTCTGAATGAAGGGCTTCCTTCCCTTTATTCTGTAAATGTGTACCTTCTGCAGCTCCCAGCTCCCTTATTCTATGGAAATGGACCTTCTGCAGCTCCCAGCTCCTTTATTCTATGGAAATGGACCTTCCGTAGCCCTGAAGCCCTGTGCTTTTTCCATGGACCCCTTAATTCCTAAAATTACCCGTGAAAACTCCTTTCATCATGAAAGGGTTAATTAGCACAGTTTTCAGAAAAGTCATCTGACAGTGGGACTAGTATAGGTACACCCACTGAAGCATTTGCAGGGGGGAGGGAGCTTGGGAGAGCCTGGCACTGCTCTGTGACCTAGGTTTTCCTCTGTCCTTAGTAATTCTGCTCTCACTGTCTTCTCTCCCTGTACCAGCCCCTGCTACTGACAGTCAGGACTTAGTTTTGTGTACAAAGGCTGTCTACATTGCTTTGCCTTTATTTTTCTTACTCCCCCCTTAGGCCTTAGAGCTGCTCACAATCACACCCAGTATTTTATTTCCTCCAACCTCTTCTCTTCTCTTCTCTTCTCTTCTCTTCTCTTCTCTTCTCTTCTCTTCTCTTCTCTTCTCTTCTCTTCTACTAGCAGTATTTACCATCCTGGTATTTAGTTCTTGTGAGGGTCTGGTGCGGATGAATGAGTTTTATGGTAATTGAGGCTTTCTGAAGACAAAGTCTTTTTTCACCCAGCCTCCCAACCTCCCTCCTTCTGACAGCTATCAGTATGTTCTATGTATCTATGCTTCTGTTTCTATTTTGTTTGTTAAATTATTTTGTTCATTTTTTAGAGGGAAGGAGAATGTTCAGGGTTCAAAATAATATGCTGACGCTCTAATCTGCAATATTTCAGAATGTGACCTTATTTAGAAAAGGGTCATTGCAGATATAATTAGTTAATATAAGGCCATCCTGGAATATGTTAGGTCCTTAATTCAATATGACTATCTATAGATATAAAAGCCTAATTAACCATTACGACCAGACAACTAGAAGACCAGCCAGTAGCTATGACGCACATTGACCACCAAGGGGCAGACACTCAACACAGTGCTTCCCCCTAGTAGTCAGTGCCCTCCCACAACTAACCTCCTGTGGCCAGCCAACCTCCCACAGTCCTTCCCTCCCGGCTGGCCCTAATCAGCCCTGATCAGGGCCGTCCCTATCCCCGGCGAGGCCGAGGGACTCCACCTGCGCATGAATTCATGCACCAGGCCTCTAGTGTCCTTATAAGAAGAGGAGAGACTCTGAGAGAGAGCTGTAGTAAGAGACAGAGACACACCAGGAGAAGATGGCCATTAGATAATAGAGGCAGGCAAATTCCAGAATTGGCTTCCATCTGCAAGCCAAGCAAAGCCAAAGATGGCAGCCACCACCAGAAATAAGAAGAGGCAAAAAAAGATTTTCTTCTTCTGGATTTGCAATGAATCCTGCTGTGATTTTGGACTTCTAGACTCCAGAATTGTTAGAGAATAAATTTTGGTTGTTTTAAGTCTTCTGGTTTGTGGTACTTTGTTAAGGCAGCTATAGAAACTAGTAGAGAGGACAACAGTGCCCTGGCTGGTGTGGCTCAGTTGGTTGGGCATCACCCCATGCACCAGAAGGTTTCCATTTTGATTCCCAGTTAAGAGCACATGCCCAGGTTGTGGACTTGATCCCCAGTAGAGGATGTGCAGGAGGCAGACGAATAACGTTTCACTTTCATATCAATGTTTCTCTCCCTTCCTCGCTCTCTAAAAATCAACTAAACATATTTTAAAAATAATTATAATACAGGGAACAATGGAATGAGGCCATTTATCTGTTTTTTCCTGATCAATATGCTCCAGGCACTCATAAAAGATCACCAGCCAGAGGAATTTGTCTGCTGCTTTCCTGCACAGCATGGGCTCCTCTGGCTGTTTCCTTGCAAGGATTTCCTGGAGTTGGCTCTCCAATGGGAAGAAGAATAGTGAAGGGGAGGAAACATTTCTCTTCTGTTTTTGCAACTTTAGAATTAATAATTTGGAGAAGAATGCAATAAAGTTTAGATAGCATTTCCTTTTTGCAAAAAAAAAAAATCACGTCATCAGAAGTAGTTACAGTATAATACTTTGACTTTCACTAGTATCATTACTGTAGGGTATCCAAGTTGGCAAAATTAGCATCATTTTATAAGCTTAATAATTAGGAAAGTATATTTTAATCTTTCACATCCTGCTATTAATTGGTAAGACTATTTTGTACAACTAGTAAACAGACGTCTAAATTATACAAAGTGATGTCCTAACTCACTCTTTTAACTTTATTAATGTTCCCCAGGATCTATCAGGGCCAGAGGTAATAATTATATTGTTTGGATTGAAAACTAATGTTGAGAGGTTATGTAAAGTATTGAATTTAGAAGTAGCAAAAATCCATTTCTAGTAGAATGCACCTATAATGTACCAGAATTTCTTAATATAAGTGTTATAAAACTTGTTTTCTTGAATAACATTGAGCTATATACTTTTAACATATAAATGCTAAAAACTATTATAAAACAAATTTATTGCTTTTCAGTTCTGTAGAACACCTTGACATCACTTATGTAAGTTGGTATCTGTGAATTGGGCTTGAAAAAAATATTCCTTTGTTTGTATGTTGAACTTTGTGCCATTTATTTTTTTAAATATATTTTATTGATTTTTTTTTTTCAGAGAGGAAGGTAGAGGGATAGAGAGCTAGAAACATCGATGAGAGAGCTGTCTCTTGCACAGCCCCTACTGGGGATGTGCCTGCAACCAATGTACATGCCCTTGAACTGAATCAAACCTGGGACCTTTCAGTCTGCAGACCGATGCTCTATCCACTGAGCCAAACTGGTTTCTGCACTTTGTGCCATTTAACAGTTAAAGACAGTGCTACTGGTTCTACTTCCACTTGGACATGTGCTTTGGGATTTTTAAACTACTAGTTATTTAGGATTTGAAGTGACCTCTCCATCTTCATGTGTTTACCACATCTCCTGGTTTATTTTCTTTAAACTATTTTTTAAAAATAATTGTTATTGATTTCAGAGAGGAAGGGAGAGGGAAAGAGAGATGAAAACATCAAAGGTGAGGGGAAAAAATCAATGATTATTTGTCTCCTGCACATTCCACATGGGGATTGAGGCTATAACCCAGGCATGTGCCCTGATCAGGAACTGAATGGTGATCTCCTGGTTCATTGGTCGACGCTCAGCCACTAAGCCATGCCAGCCAGTCTCTTTAAACTCTCTCTATATAAAAGCCTAATATGCAAAGTGTCCCTTTGGGAGTTCAACCAACTGGGAGTTCGTGTGCTGACCTCCCGGGGTTAGAGTGGGATGAAGGAAGGCCCTGGCCAGCAGCCGGCAGCTGGAGAAGAGAGGCCCCGAGCAGCAGCTGGCAGCCAGTAGGGTCTCTACCTGAGCACGAATTTTGTGCACGGGGCCTCTATAATAAAAGCCTAATAGGCAAATTGTCCATTTGCCTGGGAGTTCAACCGCTCACTATGATCTGCACTGACCTCCAGGGGGCAGCACGGAACGTGGCGGGTGTCAGCAGTGGGCAGCAGTGAGGTGCTGCTGGCCCCAATGGGCCCTGACAAGAGCAGGACCACAGCGGGATGGTAGAGTGGGTAAGCAGGCAGCACCAGGCCAAGGTGGATGTGAGCGGGGCCCAGTGGTGGGGGGCAGGACTGCCGCCTGGCTCCCAGGCACTGAAGGAGGCAGGTGAGGGCCTGATGACCCAGGTGGAAGGGGGCGGGCCTGAGCCTGGGGGCCCAGGTGTTACCCAGGTCAACTGGAACCTGCCCTTCTACACCAGATGCTCATGCTTCGATTGCCGACCAGGTCTATGGACCACACCTGTGCATGAATTTTGTGCACTGGGCCTCTAGTTTTTTTTTCCATAAAGATTGAAGACCACATTCCTCAAAAGTCAAAACAATTTCTTAATGCAATAACAGTAAGTCCTCACTTCACATCACTGATAGATCTTGGAAACTATGACTTTCAGCAAAATGACACATAATTGAACCAGTTTTACCATAGGCCAATTGATATGAACAAGAGTTAAGTTCCCACACATATTTATGGTCTCAAATGCTTTGCCAAACTTCTAACTAAAGACCCCAAACACTTCTGATGTTAAACATTGAGATAAATGTGAGCTATGAATACATTTTTAAAAAGTGAATAAAAACAAGATCATTCTTTTCCAACCTGCTTATCTAGTTCAGGGTCATGGTTGGCAGGAGCTGTCCCTGCAGCTTAGAGTGCAAGGTGGTACCTCACCATGGACAGACCTCCCTTCCATTGCAGGGCACACTCACACCCATACCCACTGTCACTCAGACTTGGAGATGTAGACACACCAGTTCACCTCACATGCACATCTTTGAGATGTGGGAGGAAACCAGAAAACCCAGAGAAAACCCACACAGGCTTGGGGAGGGCATGCAAACTCCATAGTGGCCTTGGCAAGGAATCAATTTTTTTCCTCATCAACATTATAACACAATGCATTATTTGAGGACCTGCTGTATTAGTAAGATTTTTTTCTCAGAAATGGAAAAATGTATCTCCCTTGTGTATTTATTTTGAAATCAAGAAATGAAAAGGCAAAATATTTTATCATTTGGTCATGGAAGTTTTGGATTGCTGATTGTTGACATAGGAATTTGAATTCCAAAGGCATATAATTGTCACCATCTCAATAGTTATAATGTTGTTTCTCAAAAACATTAAGCGATAAATGTGCTTTAGGATTAAAATTGGTGTATTTTTCACTTGTTAAGTGCCCTAAATCCTCCACTCATTTACAGCTTGGGAGTCATGAAAACAAAGTTGCTTACTCGGTGTTTTCATCTCTGACTTTTCTGTGGTGTGCTACAGAGCTTCTCAGACTTTACTGTAGTTGCAGATCACCTGGGAATCATGCAAATGGTATTTGGGGTCCATATTCTGGGATGGATTTTTTCTTTCTTTTTTTAGTTAAAAAACATGTAGTTCTATTACTTTTATTTATTTTTAATCACTTTTTAATTTTTAAAATTACAGTTGACATACAATGTTATATTAGTTTCAGTTGTACACCACAGTGATTAGACATTACATAACTTGCTAAGGGGAAATTTCATACCTATCTGATACCATTAGGAAATTACTGATTGTATTCTCTATCCTGTATTTTACATCCCCGTGAGTTTTCTGTAACTACCAATTTCTGTAACTCTTTTCTTTCTGGAAATAGAACTCTCTCTATTGGGAAAACCATTCTATGTGACATGAAACATGACCCACATATTGATCAATCAGAATGTCCCCAAACAAGTGACTCAGGGACTCCAGATAGCATTTCTTCTGCAACCTATAAAAGCTGGGGTCATCTTTCCTGGCCCACCTAACACGAAAGAATAAAGCTAATATGGGGGAAAAAAGTGTTAAGTAAACAGAGGAGAGATAAGAGTGAGTGTCCAGGGCATTATTTGGATTTTGGGATCTAAATGTGCTTGATAGTTTATCCCCAGAATTACTTGTTAATAGCTTTTTACTCAAGCTAGTCTGAGTCTCTCCCTTTGTTACAATAAAAAATCCTAATAAATACCCATTCTTGGCCATAGTGACAAGGGTAATTTGATAAGTACAGATGATTTAATGCTAAAGCAGAACCAGATAATTGTCACTCTTAAACTTGAGACATGTACTTACATCATTCTAAAAGTATTCTAATGCAAATTTAGAAGCAATGTGTTAATTTTCAATGTTATAATCTACTTAGAGCTTTATTTATTTATCCAAAGATATATAACTTCATACTTGATGGAAGAAGAGAACTTTGGATAGCTACTTTTCCACTTTGTAGATGAAGAAATCAAAATGCACACATCTTGTTCAAGGAAACTTGTAGTTATAGAGCACAGAACCTAGGCCTCCCTTTTGATGTTATTCTTCTTCTTCCCATTCCTTATTGTATGAGGATGTTGGGTAGATTGCTTGCTTTAAAAAAAAAATTGATTTTGGAGAGAAGGAGGGAGAGAAAGGTAGATGTGAGAAACATCAATTGCCTCCTTTACAAACCCCAGCTGGGGATTGAACCCTCAACCTGGGTGTATGCCCTGATTGGGAATCAAACCTGCCTCCTTCCCTCACATTGGCCAGGGAAGATTACTTGCTTTTAATCAACAAAAATGATAGTGTACTTCTATGAAGTGGATTATAAACATATTTGTCTGCTTCTTCATTATATATATATATATATATATATATATATATATATATATAAATATATATGAATATGGAAGAATCATATAGTAAGGCACATATACAACTTGACAGCTCATCCATATCCTATATAATAAAGGGCTAATATGCAAATCAACTGAACTGCAGAACAACCAGTTGCTATGATGTGCACTGACCACCAGGGGGCAGGTGCTCAACACAGGAGCTGCCTCCTGGTGGTCAGTGTGCTCCCACAGAGAGGGAGCATCGCTCAACCAGAGGTGGGGCTCATGGCTGGTGAGCAAAATGGTGGTGGCAGGAGTCTCTCCCGCTTCCGGGGCAGCACTAAGGATGTCTGACTGATGACTAAGCTGTCAGTCAGACATCCCCTGAGGGCTCCTGGATTGTGAGAAGGAACAGGCCAGACAGAGGGCCCCCCCCACCCAAAGTACAAGAATTTCATGAACCAGTGCAAGAATTTCATGAACCAGGCCTCTACTATATGTATAAACACTAAAAGTTTAATTCTAAATGTGACTCCAGAAGTAATTCTAATTTTACAAATAACTATAAAATTCAGAAATTCTTTGAGAAAATTTTTTTCCCCTCAGAAATGTACTGTTTTAAAAGTTAGAAAAATTGTGTTTTTATAAGGTTAGAATAATATGGTAACTTTTCTTTATCTTTATTATTGAAAGGATACAGATGACCCCTTTTCTTCCCTATTGACCACTTCAAGCCTGCTCCCACACTCCATCCCCCTACCCCAATAGGCCTTCACCACCCTATTATCTGTGTCCATGGGTTATGCATATCTATATAAAACCCTAATATGCAAATCGACCTAATGATGGAATGACCAGTCGGTGGGGGGCGGCACCAGAGAGCAGGCAGTGCTAGGCTGCCAGCCAATGCGGGTGCCAGTGGGGACCCCCAGTCACCCCACCGATCACCCCACCGATCAGCCCTGATTGTTGGTCAGGCCTAGGGACCCTACCCTATATATTGGGAACAGTCTCTTAGACTTAAAAATTAAAACCTGGCAAGGCTGCTCTAACACGGAGAAAACAGGATGATGCAGCGATGACATGCATGGACTCTGGCTTGCACATCTTGTGGTCAGCCCTGATTCTGACACTTATAACTGTGTGACAAAACCAGTTGCTTAACCTCTCTGCTTCACTTTTTCCACACATAAGATGGGAAAAATGGTACTACTGCCTCAGAAGGATCATGTTATGCACCACTTTTTATCATCAGGGCAAAAAAATGTAGCTAGCTGTCCATGCAACAGCAAGATGCCTTTCACCTGTATGAAAAGCATGGTCACTGGTGCATGCAGCTTCTTGGCTTGTGAGAGGGACGTCTGACTGCTGGTTTAGGCCCATACACTGACAGTCAGACATCCCCTGAGGGGTCCCAATTGTGAGAGGGCACAACCCCTGTGCACAAAATTATGCACCAGGCCTCTAGTCTATATATCTAAAAGCCTAAGCGACCATTACGACCAAGTGACTGGAACAACTGGTCAACCAGTCACTATGGCACGCACTGACCACCAGGGGGTAGACACTCAATGCAGGAGCTGCCCCCTGCATTGGTCAGTGTGCTCTCACAGCCACTCTCCCACAGCTTCTCCCTCCAACCAGCTGGCCCCCATTGGCCCCTGGTGCTAAGCCATTCATAGAGGCCTGCTTCTGGGTTGGGGTTCATACCTAGCAGAGCAACTCCCTCGCTGTGATCTATTGAAAGTCAGACTTCAACACAAGGGTTGTCTCACTCCTGTCCTGTCCCTTCCCTGGGGGCCTCCCACCTGCTGCGATGGTGGCAAGGTGGCAAGGAAAGGAGGAAGGGAGGAAGGGAGGAGGTGGGGAACCTCGTGGTTCCTTCTGCACCCAGCTCAGCGACAGTCACTTCCTCTCCAACCCTGCCTGGGCCTTCAGACCCGCACTGGGAAGGGGAACCAGGGGAGGGTGGTAGCAGATTCGTTCCCTTTCCCACGGGGCTGAGGGCTGGCTCCCTCCTTGAGGCCGGCAGCCAACCTCCTGCAGTCCCTGGCCCCTATGTGCACAAATTTGTGCACCAGGCCTCTAGGATGCATATAAGTTCTTTGGTTAGTCTCTTCCTACCCAACACCCACCTTCCCTCTGGGATTTATCAGTCTGTTCCATGTTTCTATTTCTCTGGATCTATTTTGTTCATCTGGTTACTTTGTACTTCATATTCCACATATGAATGAGATCATGTGATCTTATCTTTCTCTGACTGGCTTATTTTTCTTAGCATAATACTCTCCAGGTCCCTCCATGCTGGCTCAAAGGGCAAGAGATCCTCCTTCTTTAATGCTGCGTTGTATTCCCTGGTGTAAATATATTGCAGCTTCTTTATCCATTCATCTACTGATGGGCACTTGGGTTGTTTCCAGATTTTGCTATTGTAAACTGTGCTGCTATGAACATAGGAGTGTATATATTCTTTCTGACTAGTGTTTCAGGTTTCTTAGGATATATTCCTAGAAGTAGTATCACTGGGTCAAATGGCAGTTCCATATTTTAATTTTTTGAGGAAACTCCGTACTGTTTTCCGTAGTGGCTGCACCAGTCTGCATTCCCACCAGCAGTGTACCAGGAGCTCCCTTTTCGCCACATCCTCGCCAGCACTTGTCATTTGTTGGTGGTAGCCATTCTGACAGGTTGATATGGTTAATACCTCATTGTGGTTTTAATTTGCATCTCTGATGACTAATGACTTTGAGCATTTTTTCATGTCTCTTGAACATCTACATGTCCACTTGTAAAAGTGTCTATTTAGGTCCTCTGCCCATTTTTAATTGGATTATCTTTCTTTTGTTAAGCAATATTTCCTGATGTATTTTTTGATATTAATCCATTAGATTGTTCTCCCATACAATACACTCCCCCTTTCATTTTGTTGGTTTCTTTTGCTGCTGTGCAGCTTTTTATTTTGATGTAGTACCATTTATTTATTTTCTCCTTTGTTTCCCTTGCCCTAGATGTATGGGCAAAAATACGGAGATGTTTGAGATTTTGCTGGTGGTTTTCTGGGATTTTTATGGTTTCATGACTTAGTTAAATCTTTTATCCATTTTGAGTTTATTCTTATGTATGGTATAAGTTGGTAATCTAGCTTCATTTTTTTTTTTTTGCATGTACCTAACCAATTTTATTGAAATACTAGAAACTTGGACATATCATAGTGAGAGGGAACTGGTATCTAAGTACTTTACCTGGTTAAGTTTTGTTCATATACATGACAAGTTTTCTAAGGTAGTATCCATAACTTAATGACTTATTAAATAAACCAATAAGTAGTATTCAAAATTCCTTTAAGCCTTAAGTAATTTTCTTTAGTGAATCTAAAAAATAATTTTTACCCAGAATGGCTGGAGTTTTAATTGTAGTACTAAGTGTTTGCCTGTATGATACTAATATGATTCAAATAAATCTCCAAACAATTTTACAAAAAAGAAAAAAACAAAACACTTTTATTTTCCACAAGGAAGAGCAATAGGAAAAAAATCAAATCATTTCCCACATAGTTTTCTTAAAACAGAGCCTACAAGGACATATTCAGCACCAAAAAAGGGGAAAAAAATTACAAACAGCCATAGAGTATAATCTATAAAGCAAACATTAAATATTGCACTTTGTTTTGCTAACATTTTGGATTTTACTTTTCCTAATTGAAAAATCAGGAATCTATCTTGAATACTGGAATACAACTGTGAACCTCACACCTTATGTCAGAAATTGACCAATATTTAGAGAAGAGTAAAGTAATGCCTCTAAATAAAAAAAGGAAAGAAATACTCTAATGGGAAAAACAAAACTTTATTTTATAAAGTTTTATATAATATTGTGACATATTATTTTGTGACCTAGTGCCAATTGCCAGAATATTGGTCATTCTTGCTTTCATGTGTTATGAGTACATGGTAATAAGTATTCCAATACTATGCATATCAACAATTGTTCCCTAGAAGTTAGACATAAAAAAGAAAAGGGATTTTCTGACAATCCCCCCTCCCCAAACAAAAATAAAACCACCAAATGCCCTTTATGCCAAATATTCCATTAGCTTTTTTTGAGGGGGACATTCACAAAATGATTTAACAATAAAAAAATACTTCACCCCCATTTCCTTATTATCTAGTATTAGTTTGCTACGGGAGCCCAAACCCTTTAACAGAATCACTTAAAACGCGATTCATTTTTACATTGGGCTTTCTTCACCCTGTCAGCATTTTTCAAACATGAATTGTCCTCCATGTTTTCGTAAAGGCCACTTATGGAAAAGCCTGTTTGTTTTGTATGAAGCTGTAAGACAGTATTAACCAGGTCAAGCACCAAGCCAGTTACTATTATTTTCAGTCACCTTCTTAACTGAGGGGTTCAATGGCAGGATAGATGTAACACCCATTTCACACATATGTTGTAACATCAGAGATGATTTTCTCCAAAAACACCAGAGCTGAATTCCTTCTAAAGTAAGACAATTTTCTGAGTATTCAGAAAATGCTGTTTTAAGTGTCACCATGAATGCTGGTATGTTTGTTATGAGCCAACTGTAAATTATCTTTAATATAAACTATAATTTACTGATGTAATCATTTCCCTATCTTCTCTACTTATACTCAAAAGTCAGTGATTTTTCATGTTTAGCAAACCGTTCTTTAGGTAATGAAAAAAAAATGCTTCCGTTAAAAAAAAATCACATAAAAATATATAACATTTATTATTCCAGCATATATTCTAGTATTTATAATTTTGAAGGTATGCACTTTCAGAATAAACTGGTTTTCAAGCTTTCGTAGATCTTGAGCAGGATAGAAAAATGTATAAATTGAGCTCTCTAATCATAACTTGATATTTATTCCTGCTCATTAAAATACTCTGCACCAGCAAAAATGATTTCCAACATATGTGTTTGGAGGTAATTAAGTAACTGTGTATAAAAATAAATGTATTTTCTCCTCCTCTTGTGACTGGAAAACTTCCATACTTCTTTTTAAAAAAACAAGACACAATAATAATTTGTAAGAGCAACAGCCCTTAACTCTTTGCTGGTGCCTGCCATACTGCCTTTCTTTACTCCATTCTTAGCTCTTCTAGTTTCTTCTTACAGGTAATGATAAAAAGGGAATGCGGGTGGTTTATCACTTTTGTGTATGTCCCTTTTCCAAATTTCCCTCTCCAAAAAGCCAACCAAAGAAACGAAAAAATAACTCAACAGTGCAACAAAACACAAAATAGCATTCCAACAGTTTGGCAAGTGATGCGTTCACCTGAGATTAAGTGATTTTAGGCAGTCAGTAACAAAATGCTGCTTTGCTGTAATAGTAGAAAGGCAACAAATTCTTAAAAGAAACCAAGAAGGTATACAATCTTGACAAAGTCTCTTATTAGCTTCCTCCTCTTATATCTTTCCCCACATATCTGTTGCGTATCTACTACAGTAGACTGCAAAACATACAGCAAGAAGGATTGGCTTGAAGGCATTTGATGTTTGTAAATAAATCCACAATAGGATCCAAGCTGAAGAGGTGATACATGGTCAGCCTAGTAGGACAATTCTGAGCATGTGCATACGCAGGTAAAGTCCAGGCTATATTAAATTAAAAAAAATGTCAGTGCGTTTTTTTCATGTTAAAGTTTTTTTTCAAAGCTTTCTTTTGTTCCTTGTTGTGCTGACCACAAACAAGTTTTATATGAGTATCAAGAGTCTGGCATTAATGGAAAAAAAAAAAAAGCTGTAGTGACACTGAACCGCACAATGTAAGCATTGAGCATGTGCAAATTTTCAAATCAAAAGAAGGAAATCATCCCTCTTTATAACGTGGTGTCTTGACACGTATGACCATAGGCTAAGACGACTGCTCTTGGTATGTGCCAGTTTTAAAGAAGAAAAGCTTAGATCTTCAAGCATGTTGGAGCAGTCCCAGAATGTTGCTATAGGCTTCTAACGCATGATCACTGGTTGTTTCACGTATTTGCCATTTTTCTGGGCAAAAGCAACTCCACTTCCTCTGAAAACGTGTCTCCAAGATACTTCTCTGTCCTCAGCTGGGAAGAGATACAGTTTGGAATTCACATCAACTTGATTTAACCACATGTTCCTTCAACGTGAGGGGCAGGATGGTCTATCATCTGCTGATGGATCAGGATTTGGATCGATCTTAAAAAAAAAAAAAATTCAAAGTTATTTGATAAGGTCTAGTAAGAATGCAGCAAATGGTTAAGATTTTGAGTATTAATTAATAAATCTAATTACAAAGGACGTACATAGCTAATATGGTGAGAAAAAAGTATTAGTATTATCTATAAAGTGCCTGATATGCAATTACTAGATTAATAACATTCATAAAAATATGCCTGAATAGTTCTTTCACAGAAGCTAATGGTTAAATTTTACCAGTGAATGGAGTTTTACTTAGCACTTACTACTCAAATACAATGTAAAACATCTATAGCAATGATATCCTTTTGTAAAGTATCCCTCTCATTATTTTATAAAAACCCTCATCTGTAGGCTTTAGGAAGAATGAAGTTGTGTAAGCAATATTCTTGGTTAATTCATGGGTATAAAACTTCAGAAAGGGCTCAGGAATAGTGTAAATAGTAATGCCGAACCCACTAGAAACAGTGGGTTTCCACCTTCTCTATCTTTGGAGTGAATTTCATATACACGTGTTTAATAAAAGTGGATGTATTTTTGTTGCTTCTCAGATATAAAGGAAAGGGCACAGGAAGGCCAATTATTAGGTTTAATACATTTCTTTTACTGAAAGACCTTTTGGATAAGACCTATTTACTTGCATTTACATGTGGTATAATCCAAAGTGCCTCAGACACTTTAGGTAAATCCCATTTCTGAAGGAAAAAAGCTAAATAACTTTTCTTTCTTTTAATTATTATCATTTAAAGAAAAAAAAAAGTAAAAATAGCTTTTTGAGCTCCCCTTTATGTGACTAGATGTTAATTAAATCACAACATGAACCAATTTAGTGTTTTAAAAGTTTTTAATTTTCTTTGGTTCATTTGTTTGTTTTTGCACTGGCTGTTTGCTCTTCATACCTGAACTACCTACCTTTTGAGGAGTACTACTTTTAACCATTTTTCTCAGGGAAGCCCCTCCTGATTCCCAGGGACCAATATGCTGATCCTCAAATGAACTGTACATTCCATTCTAATTGTTATATAATATTTTGCTGATAAGTTTGTTTTTCCTACTAAGGGCCATGTTTTATTAACATAAGGGCCTGTCATCAATATGAAATGAATAAAAATAACGTGTAGAAACATGTTATAGCAAACATGTTATTTTCCCTCATGGCTGAGAAGGTTAAAATATGCAAGAATTAAGTTGGAAAAGGATGATAAGATAAATTCTACCAACCAATGCTTGCAAAATGGTAGTTCTATTGATGCTTTAAAGTGTAAATTCTTCCTTTAACTGGCATTTTGAAAAGCATGAGGTAAGATTATTTTACCAATAGAAGCGAACAGTCCTACTTAGTTGACAACCCTAATCTAATCTTTAATCTGTTTAAAATTTTTTTTTAAATAATCATAATAAAAAACTAACTGTATTTTTAAAAAGTCTGCAATTCAAGTCAGCCAGCCCATTTTATACTTGAGGAGTTGGTGCTTACCTCTGAATAAAGAGGTGGAGGCAAGAATCGAAACTCCTGGATATATGCAAACAGTGGTCCTTGAAATGCTCTCTCAAAGTCATCACAGGCATTCACTGGAGCAAGATTGTTCCGCCTTTGTTCCTCTGTGACCACTTCTGCATAGCTGGGTGGTGCTGAAGGAAAAAGATACACGCAATTCGAACAGCATGTTCTGATGCATGTCAAAATATACAGAAATAGTAGATATTAAAAAGAAATATCAAAGTAAAATAATAATTATTTGTTTTGTGTTCAAAACTAGGGTGATTAGGTTTTAAATCTAACATTAGGGACATATATACTCTTTTTTATGTATAGACAAAAGTTTAATCGTAAAATATCAGAAGATTATGTTCTTGAAAATAACATGATTAAAGTTAAATATACATTATATCAAATTACCTTCAGGTCTTTCAGGAAGGGATAAACCAAGCCAGTTCATATTCATGCTACACTGACTGCTTACACTTGAGGTTCTGCTACCAAATGGATGTAGAGGAATGGTACCGATGACAAGAGGCAAATTAAGAAATAAATCCATAGCTCCAGGAATATCCACATATACCTAAAATGGTAAAAGGAGAAGCTAGGTTTAGAATGGCAAGTATTATTTCCTTTTAAAAAAACTAATAACCCAGTTTTAAATGTTATATGAGGTCCTAATTTACTTCATTTTTTACTTATATGCATGATATATAAGAAAAGTTTATAATATGTATAATACCTTAATACAGTCACATACATAAGATAAAATTAATAATTAAATGCAAACTATATAAAGATTTACTTATTTGTATATATCTTATGTGGAATATAAATATCAAATCTTGGATATAAGACAAAATGATATCCTTGTGATTTTAAAACTTAAATAAAATGCCTTAAATTTAATACATACCATTAGTGAATATTCCACACGGATTATACTACAGTCGAGGATAGATGGAGAAACGGGTGGAATTTTCAGCAACTTGCCATTCCATGTCTCCGTCTTTCCAGATGATAAGGATTCCCCACGCAAGTTAGCCACCAGCTGCTTTACTTCCTTCATTTTCCCTTTGGCATAGAAGGCCTGTGTTTGGTAAATGGCTGCCTTTGGCACCACCATTCGGGAAGAACAGTTCTCAACCTCAGCAAATATCTGAATTGATTCACCTAGAGAGGGAAAAATTATCTGGTAAGAAAACAAAATAAAACAAACAAAATCCTCAAAACTAATGTGGATTCTTAGGCTAACGCTGGAAAGTTCAACAGACTGCATGGATGAAAAGCTGTCCTAAGAGTGGCAATTACCTTAAGAGTTATAAAAATGAACTAAAGAAGCTCTTTTAAAAAGGAGAGGCCCTGGCCAGGTAGCTCAGATGGTTAGAGCATGCCCCGATATGCCAAGGTCTTGGGTTCCATCCCCGGTCAGGGCACATATACAAGAAGCAACCAATGAATGCATAAATATGTGGAACAATAAATTGATGTTTCTCTTTAAAAAAAAATCAATCAATAAAAAATAAAAGTAAAGGAGACTTAAGTTTCAATTTCTGAAAGAAAACTGGATAAGCACAGCTTATGTTATTTTTACCACAGAATGCATTTACTATAAATATTAACATAAAAGCTAAGTGAAAAAATATTGTTTTATTGTGGGAATCCACTTCATACATACCTGGGGTATAGCCCTTCCTTTCGATTTTGGCACTTAAGGATATTGGGCCTGAGGTACAGAACCAGCAACAGAGAGTCTTTTCTTTTGTGCCTGCCTGGGGTGACTGTAAGAAATAAATTTAGACAAAAAGATCAATGTATGAGTTGGGAGAGTAATAAAATGTTTTAAAATACAATCTAAATTCTTGGAGATTTAAAAGTTAAAAGCAGTGCTGCTTTTATATATATTTATAAAGCAGTGCCAAATATATATATATTTACTAACCAATGGATCTGAATTATTTTTGTTTTTATATGAATTTCTATTCAATTAAGGAAAAAGGGTGCAAAGCTTAACACCATAAACATCATTTTAGCCCACATTATATATATTAATTAAAAACCCACCCACCCAACAAACAAACAAACAAAAAAAACCCTTTCCACAATCCAGTTTATTAAGCTGCCTTAAATAAAAATGCAGCTTGGAAAGCAATTTGGTTTAAATCCCAAATGCTAACATCTTTCTTAGAGAATGTGAAAATTAATGTGCAAAAAAGGGAAAACTTCACATTAAAAAAAAATTAATTCTTATTTGCTTAAAGATGTTATCATTTGTTTAAACCAATTAATGTTTTTGAAGTTAAATTTGAATCTTGTGAAAAAAATACAATTAAAAAGGATTTCTTTTAAAATGAAATTAAATTTTTTGAAGAAAGTGATAATCTCCCCATCGTTTGACATCCCTATATTGGAATAATGCAAAGCAATACGAATTATCCATTATGGTATTTTCAAAGTAAGTGATATTGCATTAAAATAGTAATTAATACTACTGTTCCTCTTATACTACAAGTATCCAGGGAACAGATTTATTTTTCTGTTTTAATTTTGTTGAATTTTTAAAATCAAGCCACTATTTTAAAATTATAAAATTATAGCTTAAGCTTAGGTGATTATTCTTTAGGATTGGTATGCCAAAACAAAGAATGAAGAATTCAGTCAATTCTTACCAGTAATGAAGGAGTGTTGATATCTATATGCTCAAAGACTGTAAATTCCTTCTTTAATTTTACTGGTAGAAGCCAAGGCCTGTGCAATTCGGCTTTCACCCAATAGCGCACACTGCCATGTCGGCCTTCGAATGAGGTAGCAAGTGGTCTGTGTAGAATATAAAGGTCAATATATTAATATCATACCTCTTTCTAATAATTACACAGCAGGTTAGCATATTGTACTGTTTATATACCAGTGAGGTATTTAATTTTTGAAATTTTTGAAAATTTCCAAAGGGATAAGTCATTGGGGAAAAGTCTTGTTTCCAAATAAAACAAATAGTTGGTAAACATTATAGAAATTTTGCTTAAAGAAGCCAGAAATATACAATCTCTTTAAATAAAGCAGCAGCTACTTTTAATGTTGGTGGCAAAATTATAAAAAAAATTGGAAATGAATAATTCTTAAAAAGGTCAAGAACTTAATTTAAAATAACGTTAAGAATGGTTTACTATTTCTATGGAGAAATTACAGACACTGGTTAAATATTCAGACAAAATTTCCTATAGTGCTCCACTCTTCATTTGCCAGGAGTTAATATCTTTTTATAGTAACTAATTAAGACAGTCTAGAAAAGGCCTAGAAGAGTCATTATAGTTTCAAAAATTTCACATTTCATAAAGTCCACTGAAATACTAAAAATCTCTTACATTTCCCAGTGTCCTCATGTTTTATTTTGGCTGTTTCCAAACTTTACTTTAAAGGCTTAAAGAAAAAGAAACATTTCTATTGATTTGTATCAAGGGAATCAGAACCTGCAATTTTGTCCATACTATTACTTGTGAAATATTTTATTTTAGTGAGTTTAGTCTCTTTCTCATAATTTCATTAGAAAAATGCCTAGTTCTCAGTTATTTACAAGGCATAGGGCTAACTTAAATTTTAACTTTTTTTTTTCATTTTAGAGCCTTGCACTCACTAATTTACATAGCACAGAGAAATAAAATGAAATAGTTTGCTAGTCTTTTAGAGTTTATTTCAAATGAGTGCTTTACAGATAAGATATAGAATTATGTACATTTGGCACTTGATAAATTCTTCTTTTAAGTTTATCCTCCAAAACAATGATCACAAGTGCCACTTTGCCTGTCAGGATAACCCGTTAAAGGCATTATTTTAAAAACATTGAATAATCTCTTATAACTATCTTTTATTACATGAAGATTATACCACTTTTTCAATCTTCCTTTCCTATTAGATCCCAATCCTTATATTAAGGTATCTCTGATGGATGTTTCAAGTCCAAGTCATAATATATATCTCTTGTGTGACCATCTCAATAGCTCTTTGCACAAAAGCTAGTGAATTCATATCCAGAGCACATCACTCCTAACGTAAGGATATTCCTAACGCGTCCATGTTCTTAGCTCACCGCTGCCGGTTGACATTAGCAGAACAGAAAGAAGCCTGCATTTTTATAAATGACTTATGAGGCTTGATACGTTTTACCTTTTCTGCTAATGCTGATGGTCAACTAAGCATACGGGGCTTAGCTATTTGGCACCTTCAACTCACTCAGGTTAAATGAAATCTTATTCAAGTTTTAAAAACCTCATAAATCTTGAGGCAGAGCACTAAGAATTAAGCTTTGCTTTCTATAATTTTGCCACGCTACATTATAAAATAGCCTCTCTTTTTTTTTGTTTTTGAACACATTGTTTTCCTCTAGCAAGATTCGGTAATGAAAAGGGTTTTTTTTTTTTAATTTTACTTAAACTAAAAAAATTTAAACTTAGAATAATTTTGATTTTAAAAGAAGGGATGTCTATGAAAAGTGCCTGTTCCTTCTAATACTTACGTCTGTGGAAGCTCGAAGCTGAATGCATATTCATGCCTTCCTGAAGGAATAGTGTGGAAGCCTTCCTCGGAATTATCGTCATCTAAAACACAGGCAAGAAGAGGAACAAAAACCCCGTTATTAAATCTCTATATACACTGGGCCACAAGTTTTGGAGTCTGAGAGACCTGAGCTCTAACTCCACCTTCATCCCTGCGCCAGGGAACAGAGAAGCCCAGGGACTCCAGCTGCCTGGCTTGTGCAGCGGGCGCCTGCGGAACAGCCAGCCTGCGAGGGTGGCGCCGCCCATTGAGCCACCCGCTCACCCCAGGCCAGCTCCCATCTCCTGCTAAGGGGTTGGCTGCCTCTCACATGAACTATATGAAATGAGAACTGCTCACGTACATCTTTAAAAACCAGTCGATACAGATGTGAATGTGACAGTACCAAAACCATGAGAAAACTTGGTCCAACAGATGTTGGAGCTAAAAAAAAAAAAAAAAAAAAAAAAAGGCCACAGTGATTTTAAATGTCCGTTTCATCGTTAAACATACAAATTCTTTATGGAACCTAAAATGATGACCAGTCTGTCCCAGCAGCAGCTAAAAACGTGATTCTGTATACAAAACCTCCGCTTTGGAAGGACAGTTGCCTGTCCCCTGACCCTGGGCTGCCGGGGGCTTGAGGAAAGGGATGGCCTTTCCTTCCAAGAAACCCTTAAAATGAGCCAGTTGGGCGAAAACCCTTCTTTTTGCTCGACTAGCTCATTTAAAACATGTCTCCAACACATATGAACTAAAAAACAAAAAGCCAAAAAAAAAAAAAATCTCCCCAAAGTGGGAGGGAATTCTGGATTTTTATTTATTTTTTTGGGTGTTCTAACATTATTCAGGTAATTTCCTCGGGGTAGAAATCCTTCTCGTTAGCCCTTTGCCACGCGAGCTGAGGAAACTGTTATCCCTCCGCCCACGCACCGGCCAGACTCGCGGAAAAGCGGCCCTTCCCTTACAACCCGGGGACACGCGCCCGGGCGCGGACGCTTTCATCGTGCGCTGGTTCCCGCGGCCCCTCTGAACGGATTCCGGCACCGAAGCCCGGCTGGAGAATGGGGGCCCCGGGGAGCACCCCAAGGTTTCCTTCCCCTCCTCCCCCCGCCCCGCTCCTTTATGTGCCAGCTCAGCAGTCTCCCCGGGCGGCGGCGGCGGCGGCGGCGGGCGCGCCGCGGTAAACAAGTGCCGGCTGTCAATCAGGAGCCGGCGCGGAGCAGGAGAGGACCGGCCTAAACCGGCGCGAGCAGATCCCAGCCGGCCGCCGCCGCGCGCCGCCGCCGCCGCCCGCGCGCCCCGCTATACATACGGCATACGTCGCCCGCCCGCGCGCGCGCCCGCCCGCGCAGCCTAGCCTGCTGGGCCGGGGGCGGGGCGGGGCGGGGCGGGCGGCCGGCCGCGGCGCTTCCGTTAGGCACGCCCCAGTCCGGCCGGGGACCGGTTCGAGCTGGCTCGGGCCAACCCTGACACCTTCCCAAAGGCAACGGCGGAGACCGGGGCGGTGCAGGGGGGCAGCTGGGGCGCCCACGCCCCGGGGGGACAATGGGCGGGGGAGGGACACCCTCCCCGGCTTTGTAGGGTACCGTGCCTTTCCCGTCCCTTCCAGCCCAGCCTCGGCGCGCTCTCCCCGGGGTCAGACCGAGGGAGCCGGTGTGTACCTGTCGGCAGACAGGCTTTGCTTTCGCTTAGGGGAAGACAAGCGTCCACCGAGGGTATCGGACGCATCTCTCTCCAAAAAAAAACAGGGAAACGGGCTCCCGAGAACCCTGTCCACCCAACTCCCCTCCGAGTAGCATCAGCAACGCAAGTTGCGCCCAGGGCCGCTGGGCGCTTGGTTAGCCAACCAGGACCTTTTCGCATCTACTCTCCTGACACCCCCACGTCCTGTATTCCGGGCCCCCAAACAGGCCACGGAGGGGCGACGGGACGTGCTGGGGAGACGTGGGCCACCTCCACCAGCCCGGGGAGGGGCGCGAGCGAGGGCGGGGGGCCGGCCGGGAGGGACCTTTACCGGCGCACGCCGGTTCCAAGCCTCGCCCCCGCGGGCGCGCCCCGCTCGCCCCACCGCCGGCGCCCAATCCAATCAGAGGCCGGCATCGCCTTAGCAACAGGCTAACAAACGCGGCTCCGCCTATCGCGGGCCGCCGGGGGCGGGGCCTCCGTCACCAGGCTAGTTTGAGAGGCCCCGGCTTGAAGTCATTGAAAGTATTCCCGGCGAGGAGCTCGGCTGCACTTTGCAGAGGGGTTCGGAGGGCATTTCGTGGGGGGGGCTTGTAAAAGCCCGTAGTTTTATTTTTACCACGAAATCACGGAGCAGCGAACAAAATTGTGCGTGTCCCCATAACTCGTTATTCTTACAGTCTCAACTCTCTATATTAAAAAAAATAATGCACCTTTGTTTCTCCCCACCATTTTATAAAAAAAGCTGCATAATATCCAGAAAGGTTCAGACAAACTCCTGTCTGTGCTTTTCAACAAACAGGGACGACTGTCATGAGGCATTGGAGCTTCTTTATCAGCGTTACTGCATGGAGGGACGAACTAGAAATATGTCAGGATGCAAACTGCCTGTGTGTGTAACTGAGAACCTAAGGAAAGAACTGATTTCATCTTAATAATATATATATATTTTTTAATGCCAGTGCACTAACAGCGCCGTGGCTGGAAGCATCCCTTATGTCTACCCTTGCTCCGGCTCCCTTAGCACGTCCTCAGGCATGTGCATACTGGACATTGGGAGACGAAGGCTAAAAAAATGGGCTCTGCTTTAGGGGAACGGCCCGCACCCGAGCTAAAGATCGCATGAAAAAGGAGAAGTGCAGAATTACATAACCAGCTTTCACACTATAGTCTTCTCGGTCTAGGAATTAAGTCATCGCCACCACCTGACGCGTGCAGCCAATCTGCGGAGCTGGAGGAGCGCCCCTCCTCGCCACCCCCCAGAACTGGTCCCAAACAGGATTGAACCGCTTCTAACAAAGGGTGGAAACTTAGAAAAACAGGCTTACAGCCTCCTATAACCCCGCAATGGGACGGCTGTGCACGGCAGATGGGGAGCCTCGGGCCCCTTGCCGGGTCTGACAACCCTTCCTCGCCCCTTTTGGAACAACAAAAAAAAAAAAAATCAAAACCAACGTGCCGGACACTTTCCCATCCCATCCGACCGACCGGCGTGGGTCTCATGGAACGTGCACGTTTCAAAGTTGGGCGTGATGCTCAGAGCGGCACGTTCCCCCAAATGGCCTCTGAGCCCCATTTGGAGCCGGTGCACAGAGCCCTTTGGAATGGAGAATGAATGATATTAATTTCTGAAGGAATTGCAAATGGGGGGGGGGGGGAGGGAGCGGGGGACCCAACACGTGGGGTGTTCATACCATATGTCAAAATGAGCCACCGAGACCCTTTGCCAAAGAACAAGGACCAGTTCTCACAAGTGTTTTTTTTTTTTTTGGGGGGGGGCGGTATTAAACGCGAGATGCACCTAGTCATCCGCTCCGAGATGCTATTGCATTTCTTGATGGAAGCTTGGTGTTTGGAAAGATCCTAAGGCTGCAGAGTGAGTACCAGGGGGGGAAAGAGAGAAAACCCAACCCTGGGCTGCAGCGTTTGGCAATCCGGCGAGACCACCGAACGGACGGACCGTGCCGGGGGCAGAGGACGGTGCCGCTCGCCGTCGCCCTGCAGACAGACGCCCGCGGGCTGGGCGGCGGGCGCCGGCGAACGTCAAGGGGAGAGAGAGCGAGCGCCCGGCCGGGTCTCCCCACTCCGCCCCTCGCTCTCCGCGCTGCTGCGGGCGGCGATGCCGCCGGGAGGAGAATTCCGCTAATTCAGGAAAAAGCCAGGGCTCATGATTTCTGAATCCTATTAAAAAAAAAAACACAAAACCCTTACCTCTCTCGTGCCCGACTAAGACGTCCTTGTGGCTGAAGTACTCCACCTCCTCGGTGTAGTTCTGCGTGTAGGCGGTGTTGGAGCCGGCGTTCCGGGACTCGGTCCAGCGCACCTTGGCGTGGCCCCGCGCGTGGATCTTGAGCGACTTGACGCGGATCTCCCCCGTCACTTCGAGGCTCACCCTGCCCGAGACCGTGTCCCCGCTGGCGTACACGGGGACGTGGCTGTCATTGAGGCAGTCGAAGCTAATCGTCAGGCTCTTCACCTTTCCCAGCACCATGGTGATCGCAACGAACAAAAATATGAGAGCGATCTATATAAAAAAAATATAACGTGAAGACCAAAAGCAAAAAAGTCAAGATCGCATGTAAAATGGGATCTTCGCTGAACACTGATCGATGTCTTTTGCCGTTGTGGAGGGGGAGGAAAAAAAAAGAAAACCCTCACCGGCGCGACCAGCGATCGCTCACAGACAGTTCATTGAGGTTTCTTCAAAAGTCGCCGGGGCGGCCGCGAGGCTCCGGCTCGGCTCGCGCCCGCGCCCGCGGTCTCCGTACAAAGACGGGCGGCCGGCGCGGCCAGCTCACTTTAAGAGCGGCAGCTTTGTGGAAAACAACCCCGCCGCGCATGCGCGCGCCGCCGCCGCCGCCGCCGCCGCCGCCGCCGCCGCCGCCGCCGCGGCCCGCGCGCCCGCCCCGCGCGCGCCCCCGCTCGCTCGCGCGCGGGTACAGTAGGTGCGAGCTCGCGGGTGGGTGGAAGGCGGCCCTGGGACTGCCTACCGGGAGGCTGAACCTGACTTCTCTGCATGGGGCGCTCCCATTGGCAGGCGAGGCTACCGTAAAGCCTGGACGCGCCGCCCGGAGCCCCTCCGGACGGAGGGAGAGAACGCTCTGTTTAAAGATAGCGGGTGGGGGGCCGCGGGTGGGGCACCGGGTTGGATGGATGGGGAGCTGGTTTGCAGAGCCAAGTAAGGAGACAACGGCGCAGCGTCCGGCCCGAAGTGTGCTTTACGGGCGCTTGCAGGGTTTTTTTGACCGCCGTGCCTGGCTGGGAAGAGGGGGAAGGAGAAAAAGTGATGAGTGGAGAGAGAGAGGTGGGGGCAGGGGGAATAACCGGTTGGGCAAGCGGCTGGCTGCTGAGCGTCCTCTTTGCGAATGTCAGAAGAAAACGTAATAAGGCCAGACAAGAAGTAGTGGTCTCCCGGCAAGGGCCATTCTTGGCTTGGATATTTTTGTTGGTTTGTTTGAAAAAAAAAACACCCCCCCCCCCCACACACACAAAAAACAGTGCTTTGACAGCCAGGATGAAAATGAACTCATCTGAGGCCAGAGGAATCTTAGAACACTATAAAAGAGCAAGGAAGGACAAGCAAGCATAATTGAATCAGGTTTTGCTTTCTCTTCAACTGCTTTCTTCCCCATCTCTTAATTAGGTAGCAACGGAAAACAACCAAGTTGTGTGCCTGATGACACTAAGGGGAAGAAAGGCTTGACCACTTCCTCGAAGGAAGGAAAAAAGTCCTTTTTTGAGACACCACCTACAGCTAAATTTGCAGGGTATGACATGATTATAACTCCTGTGTCCAGAGGATTAAGAATAGAGTTCGGCCTACAAAAAGTGCCACCTTTCAAAAGCCAGAATGACGTAGTGTTTTACCTGGCATAGTGTTTACAACAAGACCGGAAAATCTTCGTTAGAAATTAGTGCAGCACACACCGTAGTTTTTAAAATGCATGATTTGGTTTATAAATAAATAGGGCTTAATTTTGCAAAGCTCTAATTTTAATTCAGTCTTGGACTGTTCAAAATAATAATTCTAATACATCTTAAAAGCAGGTACATTTGTCTCTTTATTGTGAAACATGGCATTGCTTTCATAAAATCTCGATGAGATTCGAAGTATAACAGCATACACTTATCTAGACTTGCAATCAACAGACCTGCTTATTAGGGAAATATAGAAAGAAAAAATATGAATCTGGATATATATGAATATAAGTATGTGTATAGCCAAATATACTTTGAAGAGTTTTGGCTGTCCAAATCTAAAACATCTTAGATTCTTTTGTGTCATATATTTGGATAGGTTGAACCTATGAGTCACAATAAACTAAACTCAATGGGCTTTCTGTTTTTCTTTTTTGGAAGAAATGAAATTTTATTTAGTTGGATTTTAGTTGACAAGGCATTATATGAGGATATAAATATGCAAAATATTTGGGTAGTTAATGGGCAGGCCATTTATTTTTGATAGTTATGCATAAAACTATGAATTTTTGTATCTGAGTGGAGAAAAGAGTCTCTCTTTTTTTCCCTCTCTTGGTTGACACCTGGTGGAAATTCTAGTTCAAGTACTTGGGATTTTGTACCAGCTTTGGTTAACAGATACTACTTGGGTTTTTTCGCCATCTAGTGGTAAAGTAGTGAGTTTGCGAAAATGCCAGCTTCTCAGCCTTAAGGCCTAATATATATTAAGCATTAAATGACATTAGGCAAGGAATGGATTTAAAAGTGTAGTGCACAATAAGGTCTTCATTACTAAATTTGTTTTAAATTATTAAGTATTACTGAACAATGGCTGAATTCTTCAGAATTTTTAGTAAAATTTCTTCAGTTGAAATATAACTTATTTCTGAAAAAATAAGAGTCAGTTGTTTAAGTAAATTAGAAGTGCATTTAAACAAAAAGGAATCTTAAGAGATTTATTTGAAATTTTGGAAATTATTTTATGACATTAAGTGACTCATTCCTGTCACTGTTTATCTCATTCCTTTTTTTTTTTTTTTTTGAAGCTTTTAGGATATAATAAAGCATTGTCTTTGTTATTTATTTTGCTGTTTCTGTGTATTGTATTTTTACTGTGTATTGTCTTTCTAAACACCAAGTGTCTTTCTAAACACTTCAGTAACTGACAAGTTGCCAAGAAATTTTTATGCCCTATCATTTTCACTTAAGATCCTACTCACCTTAATTATTGCCTTTCTTCTCTTTGGGTTTGGTTATGCCACTCAACTTTCTTAAGTGCCTAAACTTGAATTTACTTCATCTTGTTTTCCTCTTATTTATTCAAATTAAGAAAACACAAACAAACAACTCTGGTGCCTCTACATCCTCGTTTGCATTTTTATTTCTAAAAAGAAAACATGAATAAATCTTGAATGTTTTCTCTTATAACTTTAATAACCTCCTCTTTAAAGATTCCTTGTATAATATCAATCCTTCAAACAGCTTCAAATGCTGTACTGTAGCTGTTGGTTATCTTGGGCTACTGGACTTGCTTCACTGGGCGCTTACTGTATTTTGTATTAAGTTTAAGCTATTCAACTTTACCACCAGGGGTCTTTCCTACCGCACCCCGGCCTACGTCTCATATGCCACCCCCTCCTTCTCAACTGCTAGCTCTCTGTGCTGCCATCCAGTACATCTCTGTCCCCTTTGTTGGCTTGTCTCACTGTTGCCAACGTGCAGTTACTTGCTGCTTGTCCAGAACAACATCCCACTGCTGTGTCATCTCCTTTCCCTTCTAACCCCTCCACCAGATTAGTTGGCAAAACTTAATGAAATTTCAGCTGCACAGAATAGCTAGTCCCCCGCCCCTTTCTATAGATTTCTTCAGAGCTTAAATAGAAATCTATTTTCATGGTATTTGATTCTTGGATTTTTAATTCAGTGTCTGTTCCACTGCCAAGTCTTTAGTTTTTTTTTGCTCATTAGATCAAAATACCCAATTGTTATAGAAAAGAAAAAAAGAAAAAAGAAAAAAAAAGGAAGTAATTTCAACGGAAAGCTTTGGTATATGGTTGTAAAAAAAACTATATCAGCAGTCTGAACCTGTACCCTAAAGAAAACCGTGACATCCATGCTTAATTTTTATTTTAACTATCACCTAACAAGCTTGAGTGTTGTGAAGGTAAAGGGAGTTTATTTTGTTTGTTTTTTAAGTTTTACTTCTGCATTTGAGTATTTTGTAACTCTGACAACTCTTTAACATCTTCAGAATGCAACACATTTGACTTTGGTGTGGAGATTGGAGATAAGATTTACTGTAGTTATTAGCAAAATGAGTAAGACTTGTTTTTTATATTTGATAGTTAATTATATGATGTGTTTGTTGCATTCTTCATATTTAGTAGGTATTTAAATGTGTTGTGGATGTCATGAGAAAATTCAGAACCAAATTTGGTTTCTGTTCTTCCTCATTAAAAAAAAAGTGTGATGTGTGTCATGTGAATACCATTTAATCTTTTTATTGATTTGAGAGAGATAGAAATATCAATGATGAGACAGAGTCATTGATTGGCTGCCTTTTGCACACCCTACACTAGTGATTGAGACCACAGCTTGGGCATGTACGCTGACTGGGAATCAAACTAGAATCTCCTGGTTCATAGGTTGACACTCAACAACTGAGCTACAGCTTGCTTTAAAATATCCTGGCCAGTTGGCTCAGTTGGAGTGTCATCCCCTACACCAAAATGTTGTAGGTTTGATTCCTGGTCAGGGTACAAGCCTAGGTTGCAGGTTCCTTCCCTGGTCAAGGTACTTATAGGAGGTAGCTGATCAATGTTTCTTTCTCAGATCAATGTTTCTGTTTCTCTCTTTCACCCCTCCCCTTCCTCTCTCTCTAAGAACCAATAAAAACATGTACTAGGGTGATGATTTAAATAAATAAATAAATAAATAAATAAATAAATAAATAAATAAATAGCTTTAAAGTAAAATCATCTATAATTCTACTATCCACCCACAGATATACCATTGTCAACTTTTTGGTACATTTCTATCTAGATGTATAAGTAAGAAAGAAGAGCATTGCCAGGTAAGCTACAACAGTGCTTTTTATCATGGTGAATTCTGTTTCTAGCACTAGCCTTTCACAAACTCCAATGCTTTTGTGTTCTAATCACATTGTTCCTTTCTGTCTCTTCAGTGATGTTCAGTCCAAATGAAACGGAATATTGGCCACTGGCTCATGGTGACCAATTGTTGGAGGACAAAGCTAGTTAAGTGAACTGCATAAAAATCACAAAATCAAAGGTAAGAAAGGCCCTCAGAGAGCAGTGTGAGGGTGAAGGGCAAGAGATATATCCTCTGGAGGATGTAGGAATAGAAGAAATATGAATGGAGAGTTATGTGGACAGAGAGTTCCGAGACTCTTCAGTGGTTAGGCTCCCATTCAAAGAGTGGACATGGTGCAGGCATGTAATGATAAGAAGTCAAGAAGTCAATGATAAGAAGGCAAGTAATGATAAGAAGTCAAGAAGACTTTTCGGGGTTTGGAAAGTCTGGTTGATTACAGAAGATGGGAGAGGCTGTCAGGGTTGGTGGAATGAAGCAGGATTTTGTGTGTGTGTGTGTGTGTGTGTGTGTGTGTGTGTGTGTGTATGTATGTGTGTGTTTTTATGGGTGCATAGGACATGTATAAATTAGCTACGAAGTCCAGAAACCACCAGATAGTACACTAGTGGGGAGTGTGTGAGTGAGAAAAAGGTCATCATTATAACTGGAATACTAATATATTTTAATACAATTATCTATATATATAAAAGCCTCAGAGGTTATTATAGCCGGACGACTGGATGACCGGCCAGTAGCTATGACACGCACTGACCACTAGGTGGTCAGTGTGTTCCCACAGCCAACCTCTTGCAGCCAGCCAACTTCCCACGGTCCCTCCCCTCGGCCGGCCAGCCATGGTTGTCTGGGAGGGACCCCACCCTGGCACGAATTCATGCACCAGGCCTCTAGTTACTTTATAACCATACATATTTTTGCTCATTATCTTATTGGCTTCTATTAACAGCCCATTTAGGTAATAATATTACATTATATCTATCTTATAAACAAGGAAACAGACTTAGAACGATAAGGTAACTTGACCAACCTCATGTAGCTACTAACAGGTGGTGCGTGCTGAACCTGTGATCTTAATCACTAGGCCATGGTCCAGCAAGTCAGCAGGCTTATTTATGAGTACCTCCTACAAGAAGGCTTCTGTAAACAACCTCCCTGCCCCGGTTTGGATTGTGTGTTTCTCATCTGTGTTCACAGAACCTTTAAAAACCCCCATTCCTGACAATCTTTTTTGTAATTTTTACATTTATTATCTCTTTCATCATAATCCAAGCCTCTCAAGGACACTCTTCATGTCTTACCTATTGCTCAAGTTCTAATCATTTTTATATCTCCAGCACTTAGCATAGTGCTCAACCTATAATATACACTTACTAAACATTTATCAATATGTGATAAATTGCTAATGGAATGTTATTTTAAGGCAATTTTTTTTATTGTGATATTATAGAATCTTTGGGAAGTTTTTCCAGATAACCATGTAAAACCACATGAGACTGATGAATTAAACATCAGACCTAAGTTCAGACCATAATTTTGTAAATGTATGCTGGTGGCCAAAAGGTAATCATCATGATATTTTATTGTCCAACCCCAGTCAAAGTAAGTAAGAATTACTGGCATGTGCTAAAATAAAGTTTTGTGGTTATAAAGTAATAATCATATTAAAAATACATATATCCCTTTTCAGCATTTTTCTACTTATATTACATTTGGTATATTCTTTACAACTGATTAATAAAGAGTCTTCCAGCCTGCTTTTGATTGCTTAGGAAAAAATGCAATTGTGTGCCATAGCAGAGAGCAAAATACCTGACTGTAAGAATTTGGAGAGGTTAAATGAAACTTAAAACATTGTTTATCTGCTTTTTTTTTTTTAAATATAGTTTCATAGCTGACATGTAATAAAGTATTCTGAACAGCTTCTGCAAGTAGGTAACAGAAAGGTTTATTTTAATAGTCTTGATTATATAATGTTTTATTTGCTACATATTTTAGATTATGTATAGAATAGAGGCCTGGTACATGAATTTGTGCACAGGTGGAGTCCATCAGCTTGGCCGGCAGGCGATTGGGGCTGATCAGGGTGGTCTTGCCCAGTCCCGATTGTGGCCAATTGGGCCAGCCCACCAGGGGAGAGACCCTGGGAGGTTGATCAGCTGTGGGAGCACACTGACCACCAGGGGCAACTCCTACATTGAGTGTCTGCTCCTTGGTGGTCGGTGTGCATCATAGCTACTGGCCGGTTGTCCAGTCTTACCGGTTGCTTAGGCTTTTGTATATATGGATGCTGTCATTCTTAGAAATTAAAATCACAAGAAAATATTTCTGAAGGCAAACATTTATTCATTCATAGGTTTGGTACATTCAATAAACAGGTCTGTGAAACCCTGGTGACTAAAAATAGACATTACTTTTAAATGATTTTTTTTAACATATTTTAAAATATATTTTTATTTTAGAAACAAATAATTTGGTGCAAAATAATTCAATATGTGCTGTGGAAAAGCAAATTTTTATGGATTTATGAATGGAAATGGGAAGTTACATTCTGGGGACTTGCAAGATATCAGAAAACATGAGCAATGGTAGAGGATTAAGGTTGTTTCTATAAATTTAACTCTTGAAAAGATGACCTAATTTTCCCTTAATAATTAAAAGAAAAACTCTGCTTCTTCATTCATTAATATCATTATTTATCATGATGTTCAAACTGTTTGCAGTTTAGCTACTGGAAGCCCTTCCATGTGGCTTATGTGATTTCTTGATATGTTTCATCACTTTTTGACTTTCTTTCTTTCTGGCACAAGATATTAACAAGTTAATTTTACACTTTGCCTGCCCGAGACCTGGAATCCCCATTTTAGCCAGAGTCTTTTTAGTAGAGAATAACATTTAGAATACATGCTCTGGGTATTAGATGTGCTCTTTGCTTTTGGGAGTATAGCACTTCAAGGATTTCTCAGTGAGAGAACTAGGTTAATGTATACATACATTTGTATTCTATCTACCTATCTGTCTGCTGTCTGTCTGTCTATCTAATCATGAGTGTACATTAATAACATCAGTTCTAATCCAGCACCTCAGAGTTTATTCTGATTATCACCCTTTCCAAATATGTAACGGTCTTTGACATTGAGAAACCTGGTTCCCATTGGCCTTATTATATTTATTTATCTGATCAGCATCCCCTGTGTGTAATCAGTCTTTCCTTTCCACTGCCCTCTTTTATGTAGGTGCATTCTTCCCCTGAGCGGGCTTCCCTACTCAGGCTTGGCCTCTCCACGCTGGCCTGGCCTTTGTGAGATGCTGTCTTCACCTGGGATCAGGTAGGCTCTGACCCTCATGCTTTTTCCACCTTTCTCGCCTACTCCCCTCCCTCCCTGCCTGCCTTCTGCCACAGACAGAGTTAGGTATACAATGATTTCAATTCAGTTGTGAATGAGAAAAGGAAGATAGGTCAGAAGCGAAAAGAAGACTCATTCAGGAAAGACAATTTTTTTGGATAAGGTACCAATCTTGAGGGTGAGGCTAAATATATGAAAGAGACAGAAATAATTGATAAAGGCACCTCTCAGAAGTGAGAAGAATGAGTGAGGATACAGAATGCAATCCTGAGGATTTGTGTGATTTTTTTTTTAATCCTTACCCAAGGATATTTTTCCCATTGATTTTTAGACTGAGTGGAAGGGAAGGAGAGAGACAAAGAGATTGACATTGATGTGAGAGAGACACATTTATTGTTTGCCCTCTGCATGTGCCTGGACTGAGGCCAGGGATTGAGCCTGCAACCGAAATATGCGCCTTTGACCAAGAATCGAACTCGGGACCCTTCAATCCATTGACCGACACTTAACCACTGAGCAAAACTGGCTAGGGCCTGAGATTAGTTTTTAGTATAAAGACTACATTCCACTTTAATAGAGAGTGGGGGGGGGGGAAGAATGGGTTCAATATAGATTTGAAACTTTCTTGGCAGGAAGAGGAATGAATTTACATTCTATGGCTTTTACTTTCTAGTCCAGACATTGCTGAGAATGAGTGATTTAGTGGGAGATTTGAGTAAAGTTTTGAAATCACTGTAGAGAATGAGAAAGTGAAACGAGAAAAACAAACAAACAAACAAACAAACAAACAAACCCACCAGAAAGATTTCTGAGTGATATGGAAGATCTGAGAACAGAAACTGAAAATCAGTTGAGACACCAGCCTGAACAGTTATAGTATTTTCTCTAACAGCCCTCAGTGCTAGGAGTGAAGAAGGAAGTTGTTTTTTTTTTAATTAAAAAATATTTTATTGATTTTACACAGATAAGAATTGAGAGGGATAGAGAGTTAGAAACATCGATGAGAGAGAAACATCAACCAGCTGCCTCTTGCATCTCCCCACTGGGGATGTGCCCTCAACCAAGGTACGTGCTCCTGACCGGAATCAAACCTGGGACCTTTCAGCCCAAAGGCCGACGCTCTATCCACTGAGCCAAACCGGTTTCAGTGAGAAGGAAGTGTTTATCAGCTAAGTAGAAAGGCATGGCAAAGTAAACTGAGGATATTGGCTAGAGGGAGATTGAAATGAAGGCGTGTAAGGCCCTGCTGAACACCAAGATGAAGCTGGAGGCTGAGCTGCCACCTACCGCCACCTGCTGGAAGAAGGGAGGACAGCAGCCACACCATACAGTCCACCTAGAAGACCACCACCCGCAGGATTGTGGATGGCAAAGGGGTGTCTGAGGTCAAGGACGGCAAGGTTCTCAGGCGTTAGAGGTAACAGAAGTGGGGCACTCCTTGTGTGTGTGGGAAGGAGGCCAGTGAAAAGTTCAGAGGTCATTGAACATTAAAAGAAAAGTAGAATGAATGAATGTTAAAATGTTGAGGTGAATAATTCTTTTAAAAAAATATATTTTATTGATTTTTACAGAGAGGAAGGAGAGAGCGATACAGAGTTAGAAACATCGATGAGAGAGAGACATCGATCAGCTGCCTCTTGCACACCCCCCACCGGAGATGCGCCCGCAACCAAGGTACATGCCCTTAACCGGAATCGAACCTGGGACCCTTTAGTCCTCAGGCTGACACTCTATTCACTGAGCCAAACCGGTTTCGGCGAATAATTCTTTTTTTAATACAAAGAAAATACTCTTATTTGTATAACAAAGACTAAGAAATAGTGACATAGTAAAGTTAACAGAGTTTATGTCAGGACACAACTAGGTTTGAATGGCATCTAACCCCTTCCTCCCACTTCGTCTAGCCTGCCTTAGAAAGCCAACATTTTAGTGTAAAAGGTTTAATTGAGTAGACTCTACTTGGTGTCTATTAACACAATAATGTTTTTGTTTTTTTCTGATTAAAATTCCCAATAGTGCTTTATAGAACATCCCAAGATAATTTATTGGGCACATTCCATAACTTTCTCATCACTTTCAGTTATTAAAAAAAACAAAGCAAAACCAAACTAATTTCACTCCAGTGTAAAAATTCAATCTGAAATATGATTCAAACGTAATCCTCTCAATTCCCTCAACTAGCATCTGCGCCCTTTGTTGAGGAGAAATATGAGAGAAGGCAGAGGTTGTTTATTGGAGATGAGAAAGTGCCTCTCCCCACAGGACTGTACACCATTCTGTTGCTGCTCTGGAAGTCACAGAGGATATGGTGGTCTCCTCATAACTTCCTGAAACTTTTTTTGGTCCACCATATAGTAACTTTGGATACTCATGTCTTTAGTCTGCCTTTGGTCTACATCCCAATTCCCTTAAGAAGCAGCTGTCAGGTACCCCAGGCTTTCTCCTCTCTTCTCTATGTTCCTTCATATCAAGTCAAACATGGAAGTCCTTCCCTGCATTCTCTGGTAGATTAGGAAACCAGGAATGGGTTAGAGGTTTTCTCCACCTCCTTCTTGAAATCCTATAGCATGGTCTCTTTTTTGTCCCACGTTCCTTGGTTTAGCCAGCAAGTGCTCCTCCTTTGAAATCTCAGAAATAAACAGGCACAATTCTTGGTGTTCAGATTAGCTCCCAAATTTCCAGGGAATCAAGTCAGATTCTGCCCTGAGACCCTCATAGGGCTTGCTGCGCTCTGAAGGCAAGCTTCGGACTGGTCTCTGGGTCCCTGACTCTGCAAGTATTCAGCTCGATGTCAGACTGTGCACCTGTTCTCCTTACCAGCACTCGCATTGCGTATTTTGTTGAAACTCTCCTTCAGATGGCATCTGGTGGGTTGAGAAGAGATATTTTTCTGCCTATCCAGGGCTGAGATGTTGGTTGGGAGCAGAAGTGGCTCACCTGCCTCCGAATAAGTCCTCAGGAAGGCTTCTGGCCCAAATGATTGGGTAGGTTTTTAAAAGCATGGAAATATTATGCCTTTTGCCATTATTTTTTAGTCATTATAGCCAATTCCAATACTGCAGGAAAAATCCCATTGAACAGTCTATTATTATAGCTTAAAACTAAACTGAATAAAATCCTTCATTCTTATTTGATTCTGTAGCCTACAATGAAAAAAAATAATTTATAAACTTACAGAATATGGCAAACCAGATCTCTTCAGTGTCTAAGATTTTAAGTTAGGGAAAGTTAAAGCAGCATGAGAAGTACCATTAATGAATAACATTTTAGTTGTTTTGTCTGGCTTCCTATTGGAATGTGGTAGATATAAAATGGCTATCAGAGTGAAGGAGAAGAGTTACTACTATGCCTATTATTAAATCACTAGAAGCCTGGTACACGAAGCTCATGCACTGGGGAGGGGTGCACCTTCTCGAAATCTGGGATACCTAGAGAGATGTCTGACTGCCATTGGATGAGAACCAGACCTGCCTGGTCCCACCCCATCAAGCCCCACCAATGGGGGATGCAGCGTCATGTCCCCGCCCACCCACACATGCCTTGCCACACATGCAGCATTGCCCACCCTCGTGCACCTGCTGCACAAGCAGCCTCTTGCTGATTGGTCATTATGGAGTGAGGATGTCACAACCATTAGCATATAAGCTCTTTATTTTAAGGGATTTCTCAGTCAAGAACATAGCTCAGTAACAGTGTTTAACTTTTTATCAGAAAGGCTTTGAATGTAATGAGCAGGTATTGATTTAAAAAAATAAATAAACCGAATTTCCTTTTAGACCTTTGAAATACATTTAGAAAAATTTAGTAGATGTCAAAATGCACTTGTTAATCTTACGCCTCATAATCCCCTTAACAGAGCTTTGAATAAAGATATATTTTAGGTTCTGGCTTAAATATGAAGATGATTTTAAGCATTCCCTATGGCTAACAAATATAATGATGATTATTCCCAGAGTGATACTCTCTTTAAACTTTCTCAGCTGAATTCTTTCTGAGTGACATTTCTGCTAGCCATATCCCTGTTAAGAACTGAATAATGGACTAGGTTAATTAGAGACAGGTAATCTTACCTTGTATTAATCATCCTTCTATCAGAATAAATTAACCTTTTTAGCTCTTATTTTCTGGAATTCCCATAATTCTCAAGGCATTAGATAGCCTCATAAAATTTTAAACTAATTTGAATTTTGAAATGCCCATTACCAATAGAGTTATTAAACTTAATAATCACAGAAATTTTCTGAGATCATTAAAGATAAGCCTAATTTGGGCAACTCACAGGCTTGTTTCTTAGCTCTGGGACCTGGGGAGATTCCGTTATCATCTCTGAAACTCCACTTCCTGACTTATAGAATGGAAATAATATATCCGTCTCAAACGGTGGAAATCAAATGAGAAAACACTTACAGTGGGTTCTGAAATTCTTCACTGCAGTATTTGGGATTACTAGTATTATTTTGAAACATGGTGAAGAGGGAGGTTTCACCACTGTTGAGGTTAACTGTTCCCTCATATCACGATTCCTTTTCCCTGGCTTCCCTGTATTCATGGCAGGGATAAAAATAATGACAAAAAGCTGTGTGAGATAGTATTCTGATCAGTTGGGGACTTCCATAGTTTTTCTTATCCACATGTGGCCCAGGGAGCAGATGTGTCCGTCAGCCTGTCAATGACTGGAGCTCATCAGGCCCACCGCGGTACAGATCCACAGTACCCTGTGACAGACTGAAAACCTCCAATGCACTGAATAAGTCTGTTAACAATGCAAATATAAGTTCATCTGCTTTTGAAAGGCAAAACAACGCAGTACATTTCATCAGAGGTAATTTGGGAAATATTCAAACATTTGGCTTTAATTAGAAAGGCAGGAAAATGTATGAGAACTAGATTCCATTCGGACAGGGTTTGTTTATCCCTCTCATCTTGAGTTTGAGCCAAAAGCCCTCAATTTTGGCTAATTCTTTAATGTTTCTCCAAATTTGGGCAGAGCCTTTGGCCTGTTTACACATGGATATAGCCTAGTTCACTGTGAGATAAGTGGGATGGTGGCCCATGCACATCAGGGCCCGCCCGAATGAGCAGCAGGAGGTGGTCCCAGAGTGGGTAATGCTCTGTGTGTGGGAAGAGGGGCACCACTAGCGAGTGGGTAAAGAACTTCCTGAGATGGAGGAAATCCCACTTGGAGTTGCTCTTAGGCAAAGAATATAGGTATTTAGAGAAAAAAATTCAATGACTACTTAAGAACAGTCCTTCCTTCCCACCCTCCACCGCCCATAAGGGAGAACTGCCTTTCATGTAAGGCTCTTGTTTTGGTGATTTCCCTAAAGACTTGCAAAGTAGGCTTGGAGGTGGAATTTAGGATAAGGTCAGATTTTGGGGTATTTCTGAGGAGAATGGAATGAAAGATTCTGGGGAATACAGGAGGAGTGAGGAGCCAGCTTGCTGGCCCCTTTAGAGAGGGAGGAAAGGGAAGGGGCTGCTTGGTTAAGAAGGAATGACTTTGAAAAACAAAAATGTCTAATGAGGCATTTTTAAAATTGGTTTTTGAGTAGATGATAAAGATACATATTTCAACAGAAGTATAAAAACATGGACTATAGAGTCTACTTAATATCCTGGTTCCTCAGTTCTTATCCTTTCCCCCAGCAAGTAACCACTGTTATTATTTTCTTATGTACCCTTTCAGATTTCCTCATGCACATATAAGCAATGAGTACAATATTGTACTTTACTCTTGTTTTGTTTACACCAAATTTAATGTATTATATACATTGTTCTGTACCTTAACTTTTTTCACTATAATACATATATTATAGTGATAGCATTATATATATATTAAAATGCTATCTTTCCTATCACTACATAGAGAGCTAATTCTTTTTCATTGTACCACTGTTTTCCATTATATTGATGTTCCATAACTAATGAGGGTATTGTGGACATTGGGTTGTTTCTGATTGTTTGCATTTACAACAGTATTGTAATGAGTAAAGGTATATAGAGCTTGTTTTGCTTTAGTACATGCATGCCCATAGAATAAAGTCACAGTAGTGGTATTGTAGGACAAGATATGTGTAGTTGTAAGTTTGATAGACATTACTACATTTCCTCCCTAAGAAGTTGTACCCATTTATACTCCCAACAGAGAGGGAGAAATGGTGTGGGGGAGAGAGGGAGATGATGAGAAAGTGTGGTGCTCTGGAGTCCTGGCTCTATCACTTTCTAACTGTGAGACCTTGGGCATATGGTTTAACCTCTCTGTGCTCCACTTTCCTCACTGGTATGACATAGATAAAAATGATACCTACAGTCCTGCCAGCATAGGTGGTGGTTGAGCATTGACCTATGAATGAGGAGGTCACAATTCAATTCCTTGTCAAGGCACAAGCCTGGGTTGTGGCTCAGTCCCCAGTGTGAGAGGCAGCCAATCAATGATTCTCTCTCATCATTGATGTTTCTATCTCTCCCCCCCTCTCCCTATCTGGCTGAAGTCAAATATATATATATATATATATATATATATATATATATATATATATATATATGAATGGAATTTTGAAACCTGAATTATTTCAATGAGTTCAATGAGATAAACAATGAAGACTCAAAATCTTATGGTATCATCTAGACATGTGTAGGACAGATTTTAAAATACACAATGGAACACTGAAAAGTGGCAAAAAAAAACCTTCATAAAATACATATTAAGGTTAAACTCCTTTGAAAAGAAGCAAATATGCAGTCCTTAAGAATAGAATTTCCATGTCTCATTAATACATCTATAATATTTCTACTTCCTACTACAAATTTAATGGTACTGAAAAGCTGGTTTGAATCAGTTTCTACAATGTTTATTTGGATTTTAAATAACTAAAATTTGAAAGCTGGGAATAACTTTAATATTTTTTATTTGGCCTAACTTTAAATGATCTTATGTGGTAAGATCTGGCATTAAAAATATTTTTTTTCTCTTGGATAGATTAAAATATGAACAGCAAAACAAGAATTTGATGGGATCACATAAAGGAGTCTTGACCTATAGGAAATAATTTCCCATAATTCTTCAAGATGGCTTCAAGCACAAAAGTCAGTAAGTAATGGACTTTCAGCTCTAAAACTGGTTTTCTTTGCCTGGCAAAAAGATTTTTGGGAATTTAGCGCCATCTGCTGGTTAAATGCCAACTTTTCAGATTTCCTCTTGAGACATTTTCCATGAAACATTGAATTGCTTTACATTTTCTAATAAATACCATTAAGTAAGCAAAGGTATCTTAAACATTAATGTAATTAATTTGTACACATAAAACAAAGACATGTTTCTCTACAGTAGGCTACCTATAGTTATATGACAGAGTTTCAATTTTGAGTAAGTTTTTAATATTTGTACTTGATTTATTTTTTGAGAGCCTTACACAAATAAAACTGCCACCTAATTATTAAAACAATTCTTTATTGTTTAAAGTATTACACGAGTCTCCTTTTACTCCCGTTGACCTCTCCCTGGCCATTCCCATCCTCCTAGTGCATTCTCTCACCCACCTACTGTCTGTATCCATTGGTTATGCTCATATGCATGCCACCTACTTCTTAATACAAAAGAAGATTCTTTTCCCAAAAGAAGTTAGACTTGTCTGTGTTCAATAAAATTTAAAATACTTTTTCTTTAAAAGGGCACATTTCTTTAAAAGATTGAGCTAGGGATGTATGTATGTGCATGCATATGGGTGTTTAATATAAAAAAAATTCTTTTTCAAAATGCAAGAAGGAGCCCTAGTTGGTTTGGCATAGTGGACAGTGTTGGCCTGTGGATTGAAGGACTGTTGGTTTTGATTCTGGTCAAGGACATGTACCTTGGTTGCAGGCTTGATTCCTGACCCTGGGTGGGGCACATGCTGGAGGCAATGACATCAATGTTTCTCTCTCTCTGTCTTTCCCTCTCCCTTCCACTCTCTCTGAAAATCAATGGAAGAATATCCTCTGGTGAGGATTAAAAAAAATTCTCATAGGTTCCTTGTTATTCTCTTTATAATAATATTTTACTTATTTTTTTCATACTACTTGGAACAGTCTAAAATTACTTTATTTCTTTGATTACTTGTTAATCACTGTGTCCATAGACTATGCATTCTATTAGTCATAAAATGTATCTGTCTGGTTCTTTGCTGCAAACCCATGGCCTAGCACTGGGCTTGGCATCTACGAGGTATTTGATAATTTTTTGCTGAATCAACAAATAAATAATTTTTGACAGAACCTCTTGAAGTCTCTCTGTGCATTCATAATGATTGCTTTAAGGTGCCTCACTATCTCCATTTACTAACAGGAACATTTTTGTGTTTGCCAGGATGTTGTCTTCAGCTTCTTCTGTTTTCCCACACAGCTTTCTAAAGATGAAGACTCCTAAATCTAACTGGGAAGCCCAGACATTTCTTTTAGTGTTAGGCTATTACTGTATATTCTGGATACGTTATTAAACACACGTTATTAAAATCCAAACTGTTATTTTCTTCCTGAACTTCTTTTCCTCCTATATAATACAGTATATTAGGATCAACGTTAACACAATAGTGCAATCCACCAACCTAGTAGTCTAAGTCCTCACTGACTACTGCCCCATTCATTCCAGATCTCATCAGGGAAGTCCAGCCAATGTTAGCCTAGACATGTCTCTCTGATTCCTCATCTCACTCTTGCTGCCTGTGCTTTAGCTCATGTCATGCTCTATCTCAGAGATCTCTTACCTCTTTATTGTCTGCAGGATAAATGCTATGATTATTCTTTAAAAATTAGCTGAAGTATTAAGTATGGAGCTTGTTAATCATTGTCTTTTCTGGGATCCCACACCACACTGTGCATACATATAATTGAGCATGTGAATTATTGTGATTTGTCCACTAAATTTTGGATTTTCAGAAGACAGAGCATGACTATTTCCACTATATAGAAAGGTGCTTTTTGTGTAGTTACAGTTGGTATTCATTGAATGAATGATGATCAGAGAGCTCAGATGGGTAACGCAAGGTTTACACTTGGAAGGTCTGCACTTAGTTCTCTGACTATTGTCTATTGTATGTTGGCAAAGAAGGGTACTTTGAGGAGACTTGACGCCTTTCTATAATCTATATTTCTTCTCTCTAATCCATTGATTTTCAACCAGTGTGCTGCAAAAATTATTAAATATATTTAGTTAGGGGCATTAACCTCTCTTCCCTTAGATTGTAAAAAAGAAAAGAAAAAAAAAGTAAAGAAAATGACAACAGCCAATACAATAGTAGCTGTCTGGTGTGAATGCCTTGTCTTGAACCATAAATATACAGGTGATATAATAGAGTTGCATCTTATTGGTCGCACTGAATAATAAGGTTGTGTCTGATTGGTTAATTCTCAGTAGCAGGGGGGAAAAGTAGCAGAAATCCTTTTATACAAGTATAGGCACCTGATTTTTTAAAAAAAATCACTTTAGAGCAAAAAGTGTAGGTAATTGCGATTTTTAAAATAAATTAGTCAAATTTATATCTTTTTTTTGGTCAGATTGGCAAAATATATTTTTTGGTGTGCCGCAGAATTTTAGTAATTGGTTTGTGTGCCATGAGATAAAAAAGGTTGAAAATCACTTTTGTATCCTATAAGCCAATTCCAAATAAACTTATAGTCTAAAGAAAAATAATGTTGTTATGCAAACTTACACCAGGATGAACCCCATCTTCCAACCAGTTTACTTAAGTCCATTCTGTAAAGTGATATTCTGTATGTCCCTAGTTTGCATTATGTAGATTTAGAGTTAATTTAAATATGCTGATTAGCACAATGCATTTAAGACGGAAGAAAAATTGTCTGTGATATAGTAATTCATGCGTTTTGGGAAGATAGTCATGAGATATATTACTCTGACTTAAAAGACCAGGTTAATGAGATCAACCCTATCAGGTTTTTATCAAGTCTGAGATAATTTGTATCACTTGCATTTTCATATACCTTTTCACGTGATTTAATAACTCGTTAGTAAATCTAACATAGATCAGTGGATTAAAATGGAAATAAACTATTTCAAAACACTAGGGAGTTTTTGTGCTAGATTGGTTATTAAATATTATAGGATACTAGTGACCCAGTGCACAAAATGTATGCACCATTAAAAGGGAATTAATTAGAGGAAATATTTTAATATTGCTATTTGCCCTTTCTCTATAATAGAAGTATCAGAGATGTAAGAAAATTATTAAAATGTATATGAAAATCTTCCTCCTGTCGGAGTCTGGGGCCAGAGTCAGGTCCCTGCCCACCCACATGTGCCTCAAAATCACCCCAGACCCAGACCCAGCTGGCCCCACCTCCATTGGGTGAGACCCAGACCTGGCCAGCCCCACCCCGTCAAGCCCCACCAGGTGGGGAGTGTGGCTTCAGGTCCCATGGCCTGGACCAGGGGATGTGGCCTGAAGTCCCCTGTCAAGTCGTGCCAAGGCAGGGGTGCGGCCTCAGGTCCCCCAGCTCAGTGCTGGGGCAGGGCGTGTGACCTGAGGTCCCCAGCCTGGCGCTGGGATGGGGGGCATGGCTTGAGGTCCCCCAGTCTGGCATCGGGGTGGGGCAGGGGGGTGAGCCGGCACAGCCTCAGTTCCCCTGACCCGGTCCAGTACCACACAGCCACAGGTCCCTGCTGATTGCTCTTTAAGGCTCTTTACAGGAACTTGGCCTCTGCTGTGGGCAGCCATCTTGTGTTACAGGACAGTGTTAACTGTCTTGATGAAACCCCCTTCACTGACTTTCCATCCCACCTACCATAGTGTTTCTTGAAATCTCCTCCCAAATCAACTAGAATTTTTGCACAAAGTATGCTTCTGGGGGAAATTCAAATGAAGACAAATGTGAATTATTCATGTATATATATTACTTAGCTGTCATTTTGATGTATAATCTACCCATGTATGATAAAAAATTTATAACCAAACATTTGGGTCATTTTTCTCTTACTACTAAAGGAAAGACAGATTTTATTAATTGATAGTTTTATTCTGCATGACATTTATCAGTGAAATTTATACTGAAAGATGCAGTTTGATAAGTTGCTCATATTTTTTAACATAAATGCTTATTTCAGGAGAGTGATTCTTGAAGTACTGAATTAATCTTTCATATTGCAAAAATGTTTCTTTTATCTTTTATAAAATTTATATTTTCTTTTATACCAATAAAACTTTTCCACTACCTCTTCAGAAAACTTGTGCTTAAGTTTTATTTTGCATCAATAATAGATAGAAGCAACCTCAGTATAAGGAGTAGCCAAGATAATTTTTTCCTATATGGTAATTAGCTTTAGGTTCAGAATGTTTAAGAAGAAATATTTCATAACTGTGGAAAATGTCTATATATTTTCTTTGTATATTTCTGGTATTTTTCCCCTAATGGTTAGGTAAAATCAGTAAATAGTGTCAGACCTAAACATCTGCCTTTTATCCTTTGATCAAGATTCTATAGGTGTCTGTACTTTGAATAGATCTTTAATATTACTGCTTAAGTTATAGCAAGTTTTTTTATATGCCTGATGAACATAATACTAAACTGTGGTAGAACTGATATTTAAAACATATACCGTATTTGCCGGTGTATAAGACGATTTTTTGGCCCTGAAAAATACGTATTTGCCGGTGTATTAGATGACTGGGTGTATAAGATGACCCCCTAACATTTCCACTAAAAATACAAAGTTTGTTATATACTCGCCGTATAAGACTACCCCCCACTTGGAGGCATATTTTTCAGGGCCAAAAAATCGTCTTATACGCCAGCAAATATGGTAATTAAAAAAGTGGAGGAATAAAATATTTGGTTTGTTTTTACCATATGAATGTTTTATTTATCAAACAGACTGCCTCATAGTACTTTGAGATTTCTCAGTTTTTATGTGGACACGCACATGCGTGCTTGTGTGTGTATGTGCATGCATGGGAATTCATATATGGTTTTAAGATTTTGTAGACAAATGACCAAATGAAAAAATTGAATTATTATGTTTAAAATACTACTGTTTATGTAAAAGGACACTCACATATATTTGTATGTGCCAAGGATGTATTTAGAACAATATATAGGAATCTGAGAAGGGGAGTGGGAGACTAGGATCAGAAGTGAGAGGGAAATGTACTTTTCACTATATACTCTTTTGTACTGTTTCTGGAGTTTTTGGACCATTTATGTGACTAACTTAAAAGTTAAAAAGTACCACTGGTTAAGACCTCCAAGAGCAAAGGCCTACCAAGGTGAGGATGCCCCTACTGTCACCTGTAGAGGGGCAGCACTGAGCTGGCCAATATTTGTGGTGCTCCTTGTCCTGGCTCAGGAGAAGCATTCCACTAAGTCTGAAAGACTAAGACATCGCGGGGACTCTCCGCCACCGCCCGCGGCCTGCTCTGCCAGGCCTTCACGCGCGCTGTGCTGGCGCTGTGCCTTCCGTTGGCAGACCCGGAGAATCCTCTCTCCGCTGCCGCATGGCCAGGCCAAAGCATCAGACACTACCGCCATGCGGATTTTAAAACTACAGGGGAAATTGAGCCACAGGAGCTACCATCGCTGCCGCCCCCGCCGCCGCCCCCAAGAATGGGAATCCACCGAAATCAGAGCTCACTATGCCCTGGGCTCACAGGGAGTATGGCTTCAGAAATTAGCCTCTGCATCCACAGCAGCTCCACATCCGCACCAAAGAGGACACCATTGAGGGCGGACTCTCCCCATGCAGCCATCACAGCCCGCCCACAATCTTCCCAGCACACCCACCATGCTGGGAGGGAGATGGAGCGTGCTAGTGAGGAAATGGCACGGCGCCTTCCATTAGCCACCCGGGCAAGCCCTTCCTCCGATGCCGCATGGCCGAGCTGAAGCTCTCGCCACCACCGCCATGTGAACTTTAAAACTACAGTGGTAATTGAACCACAGGAGCGACCATCACTGCTGCACCTGGCACCGCCACCCGCCACTGCCGCCGCGAATAAAGGAAATCCACCGAGAACAGAGCTCACCACGCCTTGGGCTCAGGGAGTGGGCGACCTCAGAACTTAGCCTCTATGTCTGCAGCTGCTCCACTCCCACACCGAACGAGACACCTTTGAAGGTGGTCCCCCCGCCTGCAACCATCTCAGCCCAACTGCAGCTGTCCCAGCCTGCCTGCCATGCTAGCAAGGAGCTAGCGCGGCGTCTCCAATATGCAACCCCAACACCCTAGAGGGGCCGAGTGCCCCGGGTAAGCCGAGTGTCCCAGAGGGCCGTGTGCCCCGGGTGAGCCGAGTGTCCCAGGGGGCCAAGTGCCCCGGGTGAGCCGTACCCCCCAAAGGGGAAGGGTGTCCCGGGTGAGCCATGTGTCCCAGGGGGCCGAGTGCCCTGGGTGAGCCGAGTGTCCCATGGGGCCCAGTGCCCCGGGTGAGCCGAGTGTCCCAGGGGGCCGAGTGCCCCGGGTGAGCCGAGTGTCCCAGGGGGCCGAGTGCCCCGGGTGAGCCGAGTGTCCCAGGGGGCCGAGTGCCCCGGGTGAGCCGAGTGTCCCATGGGGCCGAGTGCCCCGGGTGAGCCGTGTGTCCCAGGGGGCCGAGTGCCCCGGGTGAGCCGTGTGTCCCATGGGGCCGAGTGCCCCGGGTGAGCCGTGTGTCCCAGGGGGCCGTGTGCCCCGGGTGAGCCGAGTGTCCCATGGGGCCGAGTGCCCCGGGTGAGCCGTGTGTCCCAGGGGGCTGTGTGCCCCAGGTGAGCCGAGTGTCCCAGGGGGCCGAGTGCCCCGGGTGAGCCGTGTGTCCCAGGGGGCCGAGTGCCCCGGGTGAGCTGTGTGTCCCAGGGGGCCGTGTGCCCCGGGTGAGCCGAGTGTCCCATGGGGCCGAGTGCCCTGGGTGAGCCGTGTGTCCCAGGGGGCTGTGTGCCCCAGGTGAGCCGAGTGTCCCAGGGGGCCGAGTGCCCCGGGTGAGCCGAGTGTCCCAGGGGGCCATGTGCCCTATGTGAGCCGTATCCCCCAAAGGGTATGGGTGTCCTGAGTGAGCCGTGTGTCCCAGGGTGCTGTGTGCCCCGGGTGAGCCGAGTGTCCCAGGGGAAGCAGTGGGACCCAGGGGAAGGGGCGGTGAAAACCAGAGGAGGAGCTGACTCTATTCATATGGTCCTGAGATAGTCACCATAAAACAAGCAGATTGTCAAATGACAGCGGGGAGGGGAAGGAGACCTGGGGGGAGATAGGAGAACAACCGAGGGACTGGTATCCATGAACATAAGTACAACCAACAAACACAGAACTCTGGGAAGGGAGGGCATAAATGGGAGGTGTGGGGGGGGGGGGCAATGGTAAGCTATGTACACAGATAATACCTTAATAAAATAAAATTTAAAAAAAAAAGTTAAAAAGTAAATTAGAGGAGGAAGGAGGAAAAAAAGTAAAGAAACTACTGGCATTAGAGACACCCAGGTTTGGAAACCAATTAAGCCACTTACTAACAGTACGGTTATAATCACACTAGAGGCCCAGTGCATGAAATTCATGCACTAGAGGGGAAGTCCCTCAGCCGGCCTGTGCCTTCTTGCAGTCAGGAGCCCTCGGGGAATGTCCGACTGATGGCTTAGGCCTGCTCCCTGTGGGGCCAAACACAGCCACCTGTGGGGAAATATTCCCTGTGAGGAGCGGGCCTAAGCCGTCAGTCGGCCATTCTTAGCACTGCCCTGGAGGCAGGAGAGGCTCCCACCATGGCCACTGTGCTCGCCAGCTGTGAGCTTCTGCCTGATCCTCGCTCTCCCCATGGGAGCACACTGACCACCAGGGGGCAGCTCCTGCATTGAGTGTCTGTCCCCTGGTGGTCAGTACACATCATAATGAGTAGTCATTCTACTGTTTGGTCGATTTTCATATTACCCTTTTTTTATAGAGGATTACTTAATCTCTTTTATCATTGATAAAGTGCAGATTATGATATTTATTTTATATGATCATAATAAAGTAAAATTATAATACATGTATAAAAGCACTTAACACACTTCCTAGCACAAAGTAAATCTCTAAAAAGTGGTTATGTGAGTATATACAATTATTAATACTTAAAGTAAACTTTTGCTCTACTTCTACAGAAGGCAAGTTCTTTATATATCCACTCAGCCAATTCATATTTTTGAGCATTCTGTTATGACAGGCACAATTATTGGCATCACTTCTGTCCTACTCTGATGGTCAAAACAGTCACAAGATTCAAGGGGTTGGGATGCAGACTCTCAGTCTGAGGAGTATAAAGAATTGGCAGCCTAGCCAGCTTGGCTCAGCAGTTGAATGTCCTATGAATCAAGAGGTTATGGTTCGAGTCCCAGTCAGGGCACATGCTCAGGTTGTGGGCTCAACCCCGGTGTGGGGCATGCAGGAGGCAGCTGACCAATCATTTTATCTCATTATTGACATTTTTATTGCTCTCTCCTCTCCCTTCCTCTCAGAAATCAATAAAAATATATATTTAAAGTCTTTATAGCCACATCCTTGAAATAATCTTTACCCTGAATCTTCTTACTTTGAGTACCTCTTGCCATCTGGAAAGTCTGGGAATGACTTTTGTACCTTGTATAGCTTTTCCCTCTGAACTAAATCAGAGCAAATATTAAAAAAAAAATACATTCCACTCATCTATTACAGAGAGGAAGGGAGAGGAATAGAGAGTTAGAAACATCGATCAGCTGCCTCCTGCACATTCCCTACTGGGGATATGCCCACAACCAAGGTATATGCCCTTGACTGGAATCAAACCTGGGACCTTTTAGTAAATAGGCTGATGATCTATTCACTGAGACAAACCAGTTGTGGCACCATTTGTATTCTTTATGCCTGTGTTCCTTCTTCCATTTAGGTTCTTTTTACAACAGTCCCTTTAGCATTTTTCGAATTGATGGCTTAGTAGTGATAAACTCTCTTAGCCCCCTTTTTTTTTGTCTGCAAAGCTCCTAATTTCTCTTTCAATTTTGAATGATAACCTTGGTGGATAGATCATTGGATTCAGTCCCTTGCTTTCCATCACATTAATTAATTAATTAATTAATTATTATTATTGTCAGCCCAGAGTCTTTTTTATTTTTCCCCATTTATCATGCCATGAATTCATAGGAAATGGGTTCCATCAGCTCAGCTCCTTCCCATTGGTTCTCACAAAGTGTGCTTCTCTGGGTGGAACAGGTTGATGAACCTAGGTACCTTTTTCTGATCATTTTCCTTCACATGTTTCAGGAAGCCATCTCAGCTCTTAGAGTGCTTAATATGTTCAATACGTACATTAATTCTCTTGGCAAGAATCTTGCCCTTAACTTGCTTGTTCACAATAATGCCCACTGCATGCTGGGTGACATTGTAGACTCTTCCAGCTTTGTCATGGTAACATTTGTGGGGCATTCTTTTTTGAACAGCGCCCATTCCCTTGATGTCCACAATATCACCTTTCTTGTAGATTCACATGTATGTGGCCAAAGTAACGACACCATATTTTCTAAAAGGCCTAGAAAACATATAGTGGGTGCCTCTCCTCTTTTCCTTTGAGTTTGTCATTTTGGTGAATTACTGGAAAATGGCTGTTCAGGCCAAAAGGTTGCATGGCTTTTATACTTCATTTCATTCCCTTCTGGCCTGAAGTGTAACTGTTGAGAAATCAGTTGATAGTTTAATGGGATATATTTTGTAAGTATTTCTTTCTCTCTCTCTCTCTCTCTCTCTCTCTCTCTCTCTCTCTTTCAGCCTTTAAGGTTCTCTGTTTGTTGTTAACATTTGCCATTGTAATTACAACGTGTCTTGGTATGGGTCTTTTTGAGTCCTTCTTGTTTGGGACTCTGTGCATGTGTGACTTTTTTATTCCCCAAATAGGGAAGTTTTCTCTCATTATTTCTTCAAATAGGTTCTCTAATCCTTGCTCCTCTTCTTATCCTTCTGCCACCCCTATTATATGTATGTTACTGCATTCTATGTTTTCCCAAAGCTCCCTTAGGCTCTCCTTCTGCTTTCTAATTTTTTCTCCAATTGCAGTTCAGATTGGATGTGTTTTTTGCTCCATCCTCTAACTCACTAATTCGGTCCTCCACTACTTCTACTCTACTGTTGAAACCTTTAGATGTGTGCTTTGTTTTTTTTTTATTATAGTTATATCATTTTTTATTTCCTCTTGATTCTTACATAAATTGTTGATTTTCCTATCTATCGGTTTATGAACTGTATATGAACTGTTTATGAACTATATGACCCTTACTCTAAATTCTTTTTTCTGACATATTGAATGCCTCCATTTAATTTAGTTCCTTTTCTAGAAATCCCCCCTTTTCTTTTCTTGGGGTTTGTTTCTTTGTCTCCCCATTTTTTTTTTGCTGTTTCTTTCTGGCTCTGGGAACCCTGCTTAGGGTTTGAGTGGTTGAAGACACTATCAGGGCTATGGGTCCGGAAATCGTTAGCCCAGAGGCTGAGTCTGTCTTGAGTTTCACACCTTTATTGTCTCTGTTCTATGTTGTATCTCCTCCCATAGATCTGGTCCTTCGGTTGTCTGCTTCAGATGCTCGGAGTGTTGGGAGCATGTGCATAGTTTCTCTTATGAGTGACTCCCTGTGAAGACCTGTAGCCCTCTGGCATGCAATTCTCTGTGCAGTCCTGGCATCTGTGGCAGTGTGGAACCCTAGATCCTTCTGGCAGTGTACCTGTGGCACTGTCCTGTTGCCCCTCTCTGGGCTCTCTGGCTTGCTGTGGGTCTTCCTAGCTGTGCTTTCCTGTGGCCCGGAGTGAGTCGTGTTGAGTTTCAGTGGGCATGGGAGGAATACACAAAAAATGACAGAAGCACAGAGTGAGCAGGAGGCTTGGCTCCACTCAAGGCTACAAAGTTTCAATTATAGAAGATAAATAAATCCCAGATATCAGGGCCTCCGCTTGGGGCACCAGGGGGCGTGGCCAGCCTGCAAATCACAACAGGTCCCTCACCCAGGTGCCCCATGCCCCAAAGGAACTTCCACCTGATCCGGGACACTGTTCAGGGCAAACCAGCTCGTCCCCACCCATGCACCAGGCCTCTATCCTATTTAATAAAATAATAATATGCAAATTGACTATCACTCCAACACACAAGATGTCTGCCCCATGTGGTCAAAGATCCTGCCCCTCTGTGGACACAAGATGGCCAGCAGGGGAAGGCAGTTGGGAGGAACCAGGCCTACAAGGAAGAGAAGTTGGGGGGGGGGAGCCCAGGCCTACAAGGGAGAGAAGTTGGGGGGGGAGCCCAGGCCTGCAGGGGAGAGCAGTTGGGGGGACCAAGCCTACAGGGGAGGGCAGTTAAGGGCAAAAAGGCTGGCAGGGGAGCAGTTAGGCATTAATCAGGCTGGCAGGGGAGTATTTAGGGGGTGATCAGGCTGGCAGGCAGAAGCAGTTAGGGGCAATTAGGAAGGCAGGCAGGCAAGCAGTTAGGAGCCAGAAGTCCTGGATTGTGAGAGGGATGTCTGATTCCCCTTTTAGCCAGATCCCAGTAGGATTGGGCCTAAACTAGCAGTCAGACATCCCTTGAAGGGTCCCAAATTGGAGAGGGTGCAGGCTGGGCAGGGGGACACCCCCCAGTGCACAAATTTCATGCACCAGGCCTCTAGTTTTTAATATTGAAGAAGGATGGAAAAGTAAATGAAAGCTATATGAATGTTTCAAAATTTAAGCAGAAAGTGAAATAAGCCAGTCAGAGAAAGGTAAGTACCATATGATTTCATTCATGTGTAGAATCTAATGAACAAAATAAACTAACAGAGAAACTAGAAACAGACTCATAGATACAGAGAACAGATTGACAGCTGTCAGAGGGGAAGGGAGTTGTGGGGCTGGGTGAAAACAGTGAGGGATTAAACAAAGAAAACAAACCTCATAGACATAGACAACTAACTATCTGGTGATTACCAGAAGGAAAGGGGGGGGGGGAGTAGAGGTGGGTAAAGAGGGGATAAATGGTGATGAGGTAGATTCTTTCTGTAGGAACTTTCTGGTTTTGGGTGTGAGTTCAGTAGGGCAAAGTTGTCATTGCAAAACTGCTGCACCCAATCACCTTCCAGCTCCTTGTTAGCTGTGTGCCATAGTACACTGCAGGTACAAACTTCAACCTGATTACTAAGCAAATTATATACTTCTGCAATTTGAGTTTTCCATGTACTGTTTTATCTTGCCTCTGATTTTCTTAGTAACTGCTGTTTGATGTGTTGCAAAAGTTTATTTGTTAGCATCTATTCTTTGACCTTTTTCATCTGTGAAATGATATTGTCATCTACCTACATTGGATAGGTGTGATGGAGAGTTTTGCTTTGCAGGGCATTTTCAGACATTTTTTTTTCTTAATAGGCCCAAAACTATATAATGAACTCATTTATTAAAAGACTATCACTGGAGAGACTAAACTGTACAAAATAATATGTGTGTAACTGAGGCTTCAAGAAACAAAGACTGTCTCTAGTGAGCTTAGGCTGAAAAAGGAAATGAGTTGATCCGGAAGCAGAGAAAGAAGTGAAAATTCAAGGCCTTGGGTGGGTCAACAACCAGGGTGACCCCAGGAATCTCTATGATGAGAGCTCATTGAGAATCTCTTTAGGGTAGTAGACTTGAAGTGCCTTGACTTCACATTCCTTCCGTCCTGTCCTGTGTGACTCTACTGAAGGTTCAGATCCTAAGAGAAACAGTCTGATTGCAAGTTCGAGCCAGAAGTCTCCCCTGCGCCAACTGTAGTGGGAAGGAATCTTGGGATGCCATAGTCTGGATCATGTTCACACTTTTTTGCGGACCCATCAAAACTCCATGGAATGAAAGCCCTTAGGAAGAGCAGGATACTGTCGCCAAAAATAAAGCGATGGAAGGCAAGATAAATAATTACAAATCCACTGGGGCACACTACCAGTAAATCTCAAAGGAATCAGATAGTCGGGCAAAATAATTTTTTTTTTACCCAACTATTTGGACTAGATACCTAGGGCTGCCATAACAAAGTGCCACAGACTGGGTGGCTTTAACAACAGACTTTTGTTGTCCTCATGATTCTGGAGGCTGGAAGTCTGACCTAGTAAAGCCTCTCTAGAGCCCTGCTTTGTAGATGGCCGTCTTCCTCTAACGTCTTCCCATGGTCTTTCTTCTGAGTGTGTCAGCAGCCTAACCTTTGTATAAGGACACCAGTCATATTGGATTGTGGCCCACCCACATGACCTCCTTTTATTGTAATCACAGCTTAAAGACCCTGTCTTCAAATACAGTAATATACAGAGAAGAGGTGCTGGGGGTTAGGATTTTAAAATGTGAACATTGGGGAGGAGAGGGGGGAAAGAGACACACAATTTAGTTTATAATACCTACCTAGTAAATTGTAGGTTAAATGATAATGAATTTAAGTGGCCAGCATAATAATTTTCAATCAGTGGTAGCTAAAATATTGTTACATAGTCCAGAACATTTGAGTTGACAACAAATTTTCTGTTTATGACTCTGATACAGAAGGCTAAATCATGGCTCTGGCTTTTAGGAAGCTCAGTAATATTTTGAATGAATCCTTTTAATACACACACATATAACTCATATGTGTGCTGTACATTAGATATACTATGTAGCACCTGTAGACAACAGTATAGTGATTACCAGAGGGAAAAAGGGGTGAGGGAAAGCAGGATAGAGTAAAGGGGCAGGGGTAAATGGTGATGGAAGGAGACTTGACTTGGAGTGATGAACACACAATACAATACACAGATGATGTATTATAGAATTGTACACCTGAAACCTAAATACTAAAGGTATTAACAAATGTCACCCCAATACATTCAATAAAAAAGAATTAAAATAATTGGATTCAAATGAGTGGCAAGTGTGCGATGCAGTAAGTTCACCATGGACCCAATCTGGAGCTTCTGTGCAATCTCTAGCAATCACCTTGGTCAGCGAGTCAGTGCAGCTGCTGTGGGTGCTAGAGGGGAAGGTAGACATGCTTCACAGTTGCAGTAAATGTCTATTTTTCCCAAAAAATAATGTGGCCAACACAAGCAGCAGGACTCAGTTCTGCTTTTTATTTTTTTACTTCAACGGTTATGAAATGAGTATTTTGCATGACTTTCATTCAGAAGTTCAGACTCTAAAGGATAATGCCAATATTCTTCTTGATAAAGCAAGTTTGGAAAGTCAAGAAAGCATTGGTTTCATAAAAGCAACAAAAGTACTGATGAAAAAAATTTCAGTGCATATCATGAAAATAAGAGCTTTCCAGAAGTATGGATATAATCCATATACCAAGAAAAATTCAGGGGGTGAGCAAGAAGTCCTTGACTCTAAACCAGAGACCACTAGGGATGAAAATCTTCAAAAGCTTGATGTGAAGGATGTTGTCTAATACTGTTGGCTCTAAGCAGCTCTGTCTTTAAGAAGATTCCATGTAGTCTATAACTTTCAGATTTTGGACTTTAGCAGTTCTTGATATCCCAAGTTCCACTAAAACCTCCATAGGTAGTAAACAACCCAGAGGAAGAGCCAAAAATGTTAACTCCATCTTCCAAACCATCACTAGCTAAAGTACTCAAAACTCTAAAATGTGCACTAACTATGGACGATTTTGAGTGTGCGATTCCTAAGTTAACACATTGGTATCTATGAATATACTATGTATCTGGATGAAATTTAACAATGGGACTTAAAAAATGTGAAAAATAAAAGTGAAGAATCTGTAGAAACAGAAATAGTGTGCAGTGATAGCACCACTCCTGGCCTCATGAACCAGCAACTGGAAATAAATGATGCTGGATATACCAAGTCTTCCTTAGCATCTACATTCCATACCCCTTGCTTGGAAATTCCTCCTACAAAGAAACATATAGCTTTGGCATCCACAGAATATCCCCTACCAAAAGCAAATATTTCATCAAATTATTTTGAAATGAAAGACTTAAAGACTACACATCATTAGTCTTAAGTTCTGACAAGAACTTTGAGAATTGTGTAGCTCTCTCTTCCTCTGTGATTTCTTAGGAGAACACTACCTCCTCCCAAAGAAACTACAATTCTAGAAGACATTCCCCATATTTTATCAAAATGCAACCTAAACTTAGCTTCTACTACAGTACCAGTTAAGGCCATGCCACCTAGCAAAGCATTCCTTCCTAGATGTGAAGGACAGAACATCTGGGATGTTGGCAATAAAAAAACCATGAAAAAATACTAGTGGATCCTTCCGTCCATTATAGAAACTGAACAGAATGAGATGAAAGCAAAGCTGGACTTATTTTGTTTACACATTCCCCCGTGTTTTTCTCCATTTCTAAAAACCAACCCATACCTGAGATGAGCATAGACACTGATGTCATAAACACACTTTTTATTAAATTTTGATTTAGTTTAACCTTAGTCTACACATTGACATGTAGCTCAGCTATTGTTGTTAAACATCATTACTATTTCACTGATTTCAAATTTATCCTACCTAATCTTGCCATGGATTAATACTAGGATTAATACTTCCTAATATTAGGAAGCAGGATCAAAATTTTTTAAAACTTAAGTGTTAGTGTTTGCTATTCAAATAAAGCCACCTCCAGTGTTCTCTGAGCTGGGTAGTTCCTATTGTCTGTGAGAGTGGGCTTCTTCTTTAACCCTAACCCTGCCCTTCTCCTGTCTCCAGAGTCTTTTATCCCTTTTATTCCAACACTAGAGGCCGGATGGATGAAATTGGTGCAAGGGGCTCGGCCCTAGCAGCCTTGGCCAGCCCTCACAGCCCGGCTTCATCAGGAAGGTTGTCAGGATGGTCATTCTGCTGTTTGGTCTATAGCATATCAGCTCTTTATTATATAGGATTTTTAAAAAAACACAGTTGTTTATAAACAACAGCTTAATTACAAATGACACCTTAATTTAGGAAAAGAAAAACTTACAAGGCATGATAGCTGCACTTTAGTAAGTCTCAGATGTTGGAATCAGGGACTCACCTGTTGTCAGGATGTGTGTTTTTCTTCTTTTTTACTTCCAACTTTTTACTGGTGTCAGTTTCATCCTCTCAACTCAGCTCTTCCCAGCACATGGCAGCTGACTTCTCTAGGTTCCCCACCAGTGGCTGCCCAAAGACCCTGAGGCCTCACTCTCTCTGGAAGATTCTGATGACACTTCCTGGGTCAGGCGCCTTCTCTGGACTGTCAGCTGTGACCACAGGAACCTGGAGAAGGAATGCATCTGGAGCTGTCTGATACTTCACACTGCTCTGCCCACCAGGCCAAAGACCCTTCCAATTTAAGTACTAATGAACAGTGATTTTATCTAGTTAAGTTCATAAAAGTCCTTTGGCAAATGTTTCAGATTATAGCCAGTGGAAAAATAAGGACTTAGCATTTTGTGAAGACCAGTTAAGAATTTGAGAAGGAACAGCTGACAAGTATCACCAGAAGGTGCTTCACTGGCTTAGCCATGGAGAATTTGAGGAAGTAGAGTACCCTCTTCCATGACTGTGCCTTGAAAGTCAAATGTGAAGATGAGCCCTGGCTGGTTTGGCTCAGTGGTTGTAGAGTGTTGGCTCTAGGACTGAAGGGTCTCAGGTTCAATTCCTGGTCAAAAGCACATACCTCAATTGCAGGCTTGATCCCCGAGCCACAGTTGGAGTGTGTGCAGGAGGCAACCATTTGATATATCTCTCTCACATTGATGTTTCTCTTTTTATCTCTCTCTCCTCCTTCCCCTCCACTTACTCTAAAAAAAAAAAAAAAAAAAAAAAAAAAAAAAAAAAGGGAAAATATCCTTGGGTGAGGATTAAAAAAAAAAGTGAAGACATGTTCTCTTTATTTTGTCAGAAAATTGTATTAAAAATAGTAAAACTGATCATAACATATTAATACATTCTCACTATAAAAATTAAAAAAATATACAGAACTACATAGATTAAAAAATCTATATATCTGTTCCCAATTTGCACCCTTCATTTTCTTCTTGAATGGCAGGCATGATTAGAGTTTGGTTTAGATTTTTTCTGACATTTAAAAAATATCTTTATAATCATATAAGAACATACATAGGACTTGGGGGCATTTTATTTGGACAGAAACAGATAGTATTCTAAGACTTTTCTTTCTTCCACTAATAATATTGGTTTGAGTGGAATTTTAATACTAAATCCTACTACTGACTTACCTTCTCTCTAGGACTCTAAATTTTTTTAAAAAAATTAATTTATTTTTAAAATATTTATTTATTGTTGAAAGAATTGCATATGTCCCCTTTTTAGCCTCACTGACCCCCCTCCAGCCTGCCTATTCTCCACCCAGGCCTTCACCACCCTATTTTTTGAGTCTCTAGGACTCTTGACTAAAGAACAATGGGGGGTGGGCACAATATAAGTAACTAGAGGCCAAGTGCATGAAATTTGTGCATGGGAGGGATAAGGTCCCTTAGCCCAGCCTGTACCCCCTCCAATCCAGGATCCCTTGGGGGATGTCTGACTGCCTTTCACAATCTGGGACTGCTGGCTCCTAACCACTCACCTGCCTGCCTGCCTGATTGTCCCTAACCCTTCTGTCTGCCTGCTTGATATCTCCTAACTGCACCCCTGCTGGCCTGATCACCCCTAACTGTCTCTGCTTTATTCCACACTTGGGACCCAGAATTCCCTCCTCCGGCCAGTTCCAGGCACCTGGGACCTGGGCTTCCCTTCGTCTGGCCGGCTGTATGCACCCAGGACCCGGGCCAGCTTTGCCCGAGCCAGCTGCAGGGGATCGTGGGCAGGCACTTTTCCCAGGCCACAGCTGCAGGCTCCCAGGACCATGAGGTGGGCAGCTTGTCCTTATCCTGGGCCTCAGCTGCAGGCGTTGGCATCTGGGTCTGCGGGGCCAGTGGCTTGTCCCTCTCCTGGCACCCAGGACCATGGGGTGTGCAGCTTATCCCTCTTCTGGGCCACAAGCACAGGCATAGCTGCTGGCTCCTGGGACTGCAGGGCAGGCGGCTTGTCCCTCTCTGGGGCCAGGCTGCAGGCTCAGGCTCAGTCACTGGCACCTGGGAACTGCGGGATGTGCAGCTTGTCCTTCTCCCTGGCCACAGCTCCAGCCGCTGATGCCTGGGTCCCTCTCCCAGGCCACAGCCTGGCTGGTCCCCATTCCTCTCTCACAAGCTCATTTGTACCTAGCTGGTCCCCATTCCTCTCTGGTGAGCTCATCTGTGCCTGGCCAGTACCCATTGCTCTCTCCCCAGTATTGAGTGGCTGAGCCATTAAGCATGACATGACATTGTGAGGGTGTGACAACCATTTGCATATTAGTTCTTTATTGTATAGGATGGCTTCTAAAGTAGAAAAGCTGGGTAAGTGCCCACATTAGAAGGAACATTTCCCTGTGAAGTAGCAGTGGTACATGCGGAAGAGACCTGGAAGTCTAAGCAGGGCGTCTTGCTCCTGGCTTCCTAAGCCCAGGTACCTAGCCAGCCTATGGGTAGGCCTGGCTGGCCTGCCTCGAGGCAAGGCTCTTCTCTCAGAACAAGCAGCAGAGAAATAGGAAGCAGTAGAGAATCAGCGGGACCTATTCTTGCCTTTAAGGAATAGTAGCTCTGTCACTGTTTGATCTGAGAATGAGACTAATGACACTAGCAGTTCTTCTCAGAGGAGGCAGAAGAGTAGCTGGACAGTGAATGGAGCGATGGCCTGGGAGCACAGGTGGGAAATGCCCTCTCTCATGGCCTGATGGAAAGATGAAGTAGATGGATAGCAGTTGCTTCTTTAGCAAGCTTATCTTGGAGATCTTACCATTTCTGGACACAGATATTTAAATCATTTAAAAGTCTTATATTATTCTGTAACTTCACTTTTACATAGGATTTTAGAGTTTTAAAAACTCTTTCATAATTTCTTTCTTGTTTCACTCTTTCAACATTCCTGTGTAGGGCTTAACTGATAGACATGGGAGTGAAGCCTTAAGGGGGTCTTTGAATTAAAGATTTATGGGTTCCTGATTCAGTTTTCTTTCTATTACAGCAAACTGCTTCGTGTTAAGTGCTAGTTTATTTAAATTAAATACTGTATTTGCGGGCGTATAAGACGACTGGGCGTATAAGACGACCCCCTAACATTTCCACTCAAAATACAGAGTTTGTTATATACTCGCCGTATAAGACTACCCCCCACTTGGAGGCATATTTTTCAGGGCCAAAAAATCGTCTTATATGCCGGCAAATACGGTAGTTGCTACCATTAAAGTTATTTGTTAATAAGAACCGATTTTTCTGAAAGCCCTAATTTTAGCTCTCTGCTACAAATCTGATTCAACAAGTATTTATCGAAAGATATCATTGACATATTTATTTAAGATTAGTTTTTGATTCCCATCATCTGAACCCATCCCTATATTCAGGATAATTTTTCATCTTACTAAGTTGCTGGGGCAGCATTTGCCTATAATTATGAAGCTGAAACAAACACTCATTTATCCACCCTCCTTTGCAGCTAAGATATAGCCTTGGCCAATCTTTTGTACCTACCATAGACTTTGAATTGGTAGCTAGTAGCCCAAAAAGTAGAGGCAAAAAATCCTTTCTGCTTGCAGATGGTTGGTTGCGATGGAAGTGTCAATATCCACTCTCCTGGGTCAGTTTTGCAAGTTCTGTGCTCTGGTGGTGTGTTCTCTGACATTCAGCATCCAGCAGTGATGTGGGCTCTTGTCCTCATTGAATTTTTGGGGGGCTGTGATTTTCAATACTGACTGGTCTTTTTTTATTTCTGCTCATTGTCCAGGCCTGGTTATCCAACATTTCAATGATTTTATGAGCTGTCAAGTAACCTTTCACTTTAAAATTTGCATACGATAAATTCACTCTTTGTGGTAGAACAGTTCTATGGATTTTGACAATAGAGAGTTATGCACCCACAACCCCAGACATGATATAGAAGAGTTCCATCCTGCCTTAGATTCCTTCATGCTTCTCCTTTGTAGTTATTCTCCTCTCCCCAAAACTCTAACCTGTTTTCTATCCCTGTAATTTTCTCTTTTCCAGAATTATATAATATTATTCAATAACCTTTTAATAATATTTCATTATTATGATATTAATAACCTTAAAATAAGTGTTAATATTTATTTTCTGCTTAAATGATAGCTGTAATTTTTTGGATGTTTAACATTTGATTTATTCTGTTTTTACTAAGTTACATGAATAAACTCACTACAATTCTAATAGGTAGATCCCCTTAGTATTCCTATTTTACATATGAGAAAGCTGAGGCATACAGATGTTAAGGAATCTGTCTGAGGCCACAGAGGTGATAAGAGGCAGAGTCAGGATCAGACACAGGCAGCAGGACTCATAATGGGAAGGTCATGGGCCCAGGATCCCTTGCATTGCCTGGGAGGTATTCCTGGACCACTTTCCTTACCTCAGTAGGTTTTGGGGAAGAGATTGGGATTCACTGATGTGTATGGGAGCACTATGAGGCTGGCTTCTGCTCATTGTTCGGTCCAAAATTGTTATAGAATTTCTTCAAACCTCATGTCTGTAAACAGCAGGGTGCAATACCTTGGGTTTGGTGTCCATGAGTGATTGATAGGTATTTGAGTAAGCACAACAAAGTAAGCAAATAATCTCTTCTCTCTTCAGGCTTCATAGGCACAGACCTCACTGAAAGTTGACAGTGTTAGAGTGCAGCACCGTTTCATAGAGAGGGACATGTTAACTTGGCTAGGGTTGCAAAAGTAGTGACTGGAAGAGCCAAGTTACTGACCTCCAACCTACATGGTGCATACATTGGTACCATATTTCTAAAACAGATGGACAAAATGCATTGTTTAAATGGCTTACTTAGATAACACTGGTAGATGCATTTCTCTTTGATAGAAAATAGATGTAGAGCCCTACATGGTTTGGCTCAGTGGATAGAGCATCAGCCTAAGGACCAAAAGGTTCTGGGCTTGTTTCTGGTCAAGGGCGCCTACCTTAGTTGCAGACTGCTCCCTGGCCTGGGCCCTCGTTGGGGCTCTTGCAGGAGGCAACCAATTAATGTGTTTCTCTCACATCCATGTTTCTCTCTGTCTTTCCCTCTCTCTTCCACTCTTACTAAAACTCAATGAAAAAAAAAAAGAAAAAGGCCTTGGGTGAGGATTAACAAAAAAAATTAAAAATAAAAATAATTAAGAAAATAGATGTAGACATCTAAGAAACACACAATTGAATTTTTCCTAGATATTGCATGTGCATTTTCAGTAACCTAATTTAAAAGTCAGTAATAGAAGGCCATTCTTTTTACTTTTCATAACTGTACATTTGTCTAATACTTTATAACAACCAAATGTGTGGGCATGAGTTTTTGCTGAGAGGAAAACGTTCATGAATCTGTGAACTCAGGAGGACCACAAGACATTTGGAAAATAAATTAATATTCTGAAGTGTATTAATTAATACTTTTGACTACTCTGACCAGTTAAGATCCTCAGAGATATATACCCCAATTTTGAATCCAATTAAAATGGTATTCAGAAGTAAATTAACCCATGTACATTCAAATCTTGATATAAAATGACATAGTCTCTAGACACCAATTAATTAATCAAACATGCAAAAATATGTCAAGAAAATTATGAATCCATCTATTCTGATGTTATATTTAAAAGGTCTTCAAGTCCCTTATATATTAGAAGTATTATATACTACATCAGTTCTTCTTCACTTCATTTAAATTAGAAACCAGAAAAAAATATTTCACCATATGCTTGTTTTAGATGCAGTGAAAAAATGTTCTTTTCAAAGCATATGGTGATATAATTAGGTGTCCGGATACAGCAAGTTGGAAAAGGAATTGTTTAAACTAAATTGAGACAGTTGGCTGCTTTGTCCGCCCTGCCCCCCTCCCTATCAGAATTGTCTCTGGATCATTATTGTGTGTTGTTTTTTTCGGGGGGTGAGAGGTAGGTATTCTCATTGTTTTAATAAATGTCTGCTGTCACCTACATAGCTTAGGTGGACAGAATTTGAAGACTGCTTCCCCCTTTCACTGTGTAAACTATGTACTTCATTTCACAGACTCTCACTGAGGAGTTTTGACATTACTCTCGCATCATTGACGTTTGTATAAGGTTCTATAGCCAGAAGTCTGCTTTAAGAAAGGATTAGCTACCTTTCTTCATGCACCTCATGGATTATCTTCTGCTAATGATGAGAGGGCCTTGCATTTTTTCTTTAATAAAATGGTTTGTTTTAAAATATTTCTTCCTATTTTGGTGTACTCAATCTCTGAAGGAAAGAAAATGTTTGAAAATAGATTCTATAGAAACACTGGTTATTTGTTATAAGAAATTTAAATTTAAAAAAATTCATGTGATCTGGAAAACAAAACATCATAGTTTCGGATGGTTTTGGGCGTGAACTTGTATGCTGATTTTAATAATTTATTAAGATGTATAAATATTAAGGATAGTAGGTTTGTCTGAAAAAATATTTCACCCTATGCTTGTTCTACATGCAGTAGAAAATATTCTTTTAAACAAGTCTATGAGTAGATATGAATAATGAACCTTTTGTTTTACACCAGTGCCTTATATTTCACTGATGACCAGAGTCTGAATTTTTATATATATATATATATATATGTTTTATTGATATTTTACAGAGAGGAAGGGAGAGAGATAGAGAACTAGAAACATCGACCAGCTGCCTCTTGCACACCCCCCACCGGGGATGTGCCCGCAACCAAGGTACATGCCCTTGACCGGAATCGAACCCGGGACCTTTCAGTCTGCAGACCGACGCTCTACCACTGAGCCAAACCGGTTTTGGCCAGAGTCTGAATTTTTTTTTATTTTAATTTTTTAAAAATGTCTGACTAGAATGAATAATATGTTGTTTTCCATCCAATTCATTGCTAACTGATATGGTTTCGCTATTTTAAGTATTTTTGTATCATTTAGAGTGGGTTAAGCATAGTTTTGCTTAACAACTAAAACTGTCAGCAAATAAATGTGGGTTGTTCAGCAATATGCATAGAAGATAGATGCTACTGAGAGTGATGACTCATGATCATTCAATAGATTTTTTACTTTGCTTCTCTTGTGATGGTTTCTGTTGTGATGAACGCCAGTGATTGGTCAGGTGCTCTGGAGCCGGGCACTGCTGAGCTGGGCATGGTGTTCTCCAGTGCAGCCTGTGGTGCAGCACAGGGGCCACATGTCCTGGGCCAGTAGGGAGACTTGTAGGGTCAAGGGGGAGAGGGCACTGCTGCTGCTGGCCCCTTCAGCTTCAGCCCAGAGCCCACCCATGAGGATGTGCAAGCTGTCCTTGCCCAGCCTGGGCTGGGAAGAGCACTGTCTTTCTCCTTGGTGACATGAATTATTTTCTCTAACTTCCCCAGCATGATTACTTTCTTGCTTTGTTTTCACTTGTATCAGGGAAACAGTACCTTCTGAGGTCAAGTGCTATAATGAGCCAAATCCTATTCCCTAGTGAAATAGTATACGAACCCCAGTGTATATCAGAATCACCTGTAGGCTTGTTAAAATACAGGGTGTCCCCCCAAAAATGTATACACATTTTAACAGCTGATAGCTCAAATTTGAAAATAAAATGTATTTGAGTAAATATTGCCTTTATAATTATTCAAAGTGTGTGCATACATTTTTGGAGATACCCTATATAGATTGCTGGGCCTCATCCTAATTTTTGATTCTGTAGGTCAGGAATGGAGTTGTGCCATTTGTATATCAAAACAGTTCCCAGATGAAAATGATGAACTGGTGTGGGACCCACATTTTGAGAATGACCCCTACAGTGAAACTCTGAGTGCCTGTCTATGGCCAGTCATCTCTGTGTCCCAGGGAAGTCGGTAAAATGTTCAGCTTATGAGCTATGCCCCAATCAGCTCCCACTTATCTTTCTGTTGTTTGTTTGTTTGTTTGTTTGTTTGTTTGTTTGTGTTTGCCACAGGGCTTGGCCACTTAAACTTCTCTCTTTATGATGCTTCCACTGCAAATTGGGTCATTAAATAGTTTTCTTTCTTCTCCCATGAAGCCTGATTGTTTAAAAGAGCAACTCTCCTTTTCTTTACTGTGACTGAAGACAAGCATACAGGTCCTTGTCTCTCTTTTTCTTTTTTATAACAAATACAATAATAATAATAATAATAATAATAATAATAATAATAAAAATCCTCACCAGAGGTATTTTTCAATTGATTTTTAGAGCGAATGGAAGGGAGTGGAAGGGAAGGAAAGAAGGGGTGGGGAGAGAGAAAGAAACATAGATGTGATAGAGAAGCATCAATTGGTTGCCTCCTGCCCAACCGGGGCTGGGAATTGAGCCTGCCACCCATGTATATGCCCTTGACCTGGAATTTAACCTGTAACCCTTCAGTGCTTAGGTTGACGCTTTAACCATTGAACAACACTGGCCAGGCCAACATTGCAGTTTTAAGCAATGCAGTCACTTCGATGTAATTATGAGCATCTTACTCCCATTCCCATATTCTATTGGTTAGTCACAGATTCTGCCTACCTTAAGGGGACCAGATTTTAACATTGGTAAAGCAGGACACCATTAACCGGGGGAGTGGGGGGAGTTCTTGATTAAAAATTTTGTCTATGTGGAGCAACAAAAATTTTCATAGAATGCAAAAATAGTATTGTAATATATTTTTAAAATTTCAACTTCAGTACAATTTACAAATATAATAAATAAAAAAATTATGTATAGTCGTGTCACTTTCAAGGCCAGCACTAGACTTTTTGCCATCACTATAAAATATAAATAATATGATTACTGTCTGCTAAATTCAGGAAAATTTATGTATTTATGAAATAAATAAATTACTTACCTAAATTATCTGAATAGCTGATTTGTAATGACATCACTTGTCTAACTAGCTTACTAGCACTCAGTACGATGTGTATCGTCTGAGAGACAGTTACAAAATGTTTTCGTCGTTGCCAATCCCCCAAAATGCCATTGTTCATGAAGTCCAAACAATGGTGGTCAAATTCTAACAACTGATCAACAATGCGAACTTTGATAAGCAGTTCTCGATAATCAGTTCTTAACAATTATTTGTTATTATTGAAGTTTAACATTATAAAAATTAAAAAAAATAATATAAAACTCATATTCTGGCTAAAAGCGGGACATCTGGTCACCTTAGCCTACATTGAAGGGGAGGAGGTTATATAAGATGTGAATACCAGGAGAAGGGGATCATAAGGCCAACTTTGAGGTGCATGACAAAACTGAGTATATGTCTGCTCAGCTAGAGTCTACAATTCCTAGCTTTTTTTGTAGCTAGGTATGGTTCTAGGTTTAGGCCAATGGGAAAATAGCAGAACTAATGGGTGGAAGTTTTGGCATATGCCCTCTGTGGCAAGGAGAAGTGACTTCTCAAGGTCACATTGCAAGAAGAGCGTCTGGAATGGAAGGGCTTGTTGTGGTCATGTTGGAAAGTACTGTAAGTCACAACCCACCCTTTGGCCACAGTTTAAATCCCTCCAATGTGAAATGTACTCTCATTCCTTCCCTTTCTACCAAGTCTCATATATACTAATAAGAGGATAATATGTTAATTAGACTGGATGTCTTCTGGACGTCCTTCTGGACAAAGCTGAAGTGGCTGCAAGGGCTGATGGTAGGCAGCCATGGTGGCAGCTGCTAGGGCCCAAGACCGGCAGCCATGGCCACTGCCTTGAGGCAGGCCGCCACCACAGTGGCTGTGAGGGTCAAGGGCAGGCCATCAAGGAAACTGGCAGTGGCAGCAGCAGAGGGATGATGGGGACAGCACCTTCCCCTGATCACCTGGTTGCCTCCCACAGAGGGAGGCCAGAGGCAGCAGTAGTGGTGGGGTGATGGGGTGGCACCTTCCCCAGATTGGCCCGGTCACTTCCCATAGAGGGAGGCCAGAGGCAGCAGCAGTGGCTGGGGTAATGGTGGCAGCACCTTTCCCTGATTGGCCTGGTTACATCCTGCAGAGGGAGGCAAGACTGTGGCTCCCCTCGGGCCTAAGCCGTCAGTAGGACATCCCCTAAGGGCTCCCAGACTGTGAAGGGGGACAGCCCCCCCTCCTTAAACATCCCGGGTGCCTGCAGCTGTCCAGAGGAAGGGAAGCCAAGGTCCTGGTGGCTTGTGGCTGGCTGGAGTGGGGAAGCCTGGGTCCCAGGTGCGGTGGCCAAGGCAGAGGCAGTTAGGGGTGATCAGGCAGGTAGGGGAGCAGTTAGGGACAATCAGGCTGGCAGGGCAGCACTTAGGGGCGATCAGCGGTCCCAGGTCCCTGCAGCTGGCCAGAGAAGGGAAGCTTGGGTCCCAGGTGCAGGGTCTGAAGCAGAGACAGTTAGAGGTGATCAGGCAGGCAAGGAAGGTGAGCATTTAGAAGCCAGCAGTCCCAGATTGTGAGAGGAATCTTGGATTGGAGAGAGTGCAGGCTGGGCTGAGGGAGCCCCCCCCCCCACTCCATCATGCACAAATTTTGTGCACCTGGCCTCTAGTATTATAACATTTGCTCAAAAACCAGGATCATGTCATTGAAGTCAGGTCTCAGTGTGAGATTTTTAAAAAGTGGTTTCTTGAGTCCTCTTTCTTTCAATTCAAAGACCTTTGTATTAAAGGGACAGACTTTCTGTCTCCCACACCCCTACATACAATTGTGGGATAGTTCCTTGAGAGTAAATAAAGCAAGAAGGAGACAGCAGTCACTGATTTATAGCATGCTTCCAGAGCCTGGATTAGGACTCAGTTTACCTGCCTGGCAGGTGTTCATCATAGCTCTTGGCTCCACTCTGGGCTTTGGTTTTGCCCTTAGTCATTCCCCCTGCCACACACATTTGGTCCCCTATCCCCCCATTAAGAAAATCAGAGTTTGCAGTTGAGTAGCCTTCTCAGCCTGGTTCCTGCCTGTAAAGTAGTAGGGGTTCAAAGTTCTATTCTTGGTATTTACCTCTTCATTTTAGTCACAATTGTCAGTGGTTCCACCAGAATAATTCAAACACATTGTGTGTTTGGGTGTATCTGAATGCATTGCTTTATTATCCTACTTCTTCAGGCTAACCCTTTATCTACCTTGGGCTCAGTATGACACTGTTTTGGGTGATATCTTTAAGATTCTTAAAGACCTAATTACTTAACTGAGAGGCTCTGCAGACCTGCTCTGGAGATCCTTAAAAAGCTTTTGGTCTGATTGAAAGGTTCTATGAGGTTCCACATTCGATCTTTCTGAAAATCTTAATAAAGAATTTTACGACCGTGCCCTCAGTTTCATTTTTAGATGCTGTTTTCCTGCACTGGATTTCATCTCTGCCCAGAAGCTACTTTAATTTTAGAATCATTTGCTGTCTAGAGAGGCTGGGAATAAGAAATCATTTTATTTTCAAACCCAGCAATCTTGGCTTCTCTATATTTAACAGTTCACTCTTTAGCTTATCTCTTTCTTTGTGCATTTCATCATAGGCAGGGAGAAGAAACCATGTGGCAATTTCAGTATTGCCTGAAAAAGCTAGATCTTTGAGTGCATTAGGTACATTTCCCATTTTTCACATGATCACAGGTGACACTGGCGCAAAACATTGCATCTCTACGTAACAAGTACAGCCTTTTCTCCTGCTCCCAGTGACATTTCTCAGTTTGCTTGAGTCTGCCTCCTTGAGGCCCTCTAGGCTTTCACTAATGCTTTCATGGAGGTTTCTTAGGTTTTCACTGATAGTCTTTCAATGTCCTTCCCCTTTCTGCTCACCACCTGATCCCAAGGACCATACTACATGTTTTAGAATTTTGTTACTGATGCCGGATGTTTCTTAATTATCTAATGTAATTTAAAAAATCACCCCAGGGCATAGGGGCTTTAAACAACAACAATCTGTTCACAAGTGCCTCTTATGATTCTAGGATAGACCGGGTCCATTGTGCAGTTCTCACTTGACCTCTATGGTAGCAGTCAGATGGTGGCTGGGGCCAGGGCCTCAGCTCAGGGTATTTTTGTGGCCATGTTGGAAAATGCAATCTGATGACACAATAGTGTATCAGAGTAATTTAAATTTTAAGTCCTATACAGAAACCCTCACAACAGAAGGAAAAGAGAACCTCCTGAAAGTATATTGTGTAAATTATAGGATAGAATGTAAGAAAAACCAGATTCAGATAATGTGAACAAAAGTCAGTAGAAGGCAATGACAGGGTTGCAGTGGATGAAGGATGAAAGAGAAGAATATGATCATCAGAGAAGTAGAATCTACCTTGGCTCTTACTTTGAAATATGGAGGTTATAGGAGAATGTGCCCACTTTGGTATGTATTAGTAACTTCATGATTTCTGGCATTTGATTTTGCAGATTATTTTATAGTAATAACCACCCTATCAGCTTTCACTATTAAAACCTACTCATCTTTAAAACGGCAGCCCAAATGCCAATACTCCATAATGCTTTGTTGTTTATCAATTAGAATTGCTTTCTCTCTCCCCTAACTCATAGGCCACTGTTTCTTCTCTTATGAAGCTTACTGCACAATGTTTAGCATTAAAGTATGTGCTAACCTGCCTTATCAACCTAACCAGGTATAAGTCCCTTGAGGCCAAAGGTCTTGGCTTAGTTTCTTTATATCCCTAAAGTGTTTCAGAGCAATGGGTGCTCAAACATATCTATTGAATTAATAAGGTTGGGTGCTAAGTTAGAAATGATAAAAATAGGTTGGTGGTAAAGTTCTACATGAACATTTCCTTTTCATTGCTTGAAAAAACATAGAGATCATTTTCTTGCCTTAACATGTCATTAATTAAAAGCTTTCAGAAGAACAGTCATATGCAGAAGCTATTTTTAAATTTAAAAATAATTTGGTTTGAAGATTAATATTACCTCAGAATATTGAATGAGATGAAATAGAAAAATCTCTCCAAATAATTACTGTTCCTGATCTATAATTTTAACCAATGACTTAAAGTGGACTTTTGTTTTCATTATTATGTAAGTGCTTTTAGTGATTACGAATAGCTTTGCTGTTAGATCAAATAGATTTTTTTCTTTAGTTAAATGTGGATGTGGATGTGCTTATAAGTTTTAGATTAGTTAAATTATGGTTGAAAACCTTTATTTTTACTTTTATGCTTCCATTTTAATGCTCAGTGAAGATAGAAAAGTGAACATGTGCAAAATTAGATTTCAACAAAGTAAAAGTTTATGTACAATGGAAGCATATAAATTTGAAAATAATTTTTATGAGTGTGGATTCAAGAATTATACTCTTGAAACCTACATAATTTTATTAACCAATGTCACCCCAATAAATTTAATATAAATAAAAAAATAATAAACTATCAGGTTTGAAGCAGAATTATGGTGTAATAAAAATGTCAGAACTGGAAGAAAAAAAAGGGTGTCATAGCCGGCCTTCAAGATGATCATAAAAAATATCCAATATTCAAGACCTTGTATAGTCCCCTCCCATGGTGTGCCAGGTTTGGTTTGAATGACCAATATAATATGACAGAAATGGTTGAATGTGACATCCAAAGCTAGGCCTAAAGGACATGAGTACCACTTTTGCCTTTCTCTCTTGGACCAATCCTCTGGGGTAGTCCAGCTGTTATATCATGAAGTCATTTAAGGAGCATTCTATAAATTTTCACACTAAAAGGACTGACACTTTGGTCAAAAGAGTCAGTGACAACTTGCCTGTCATATGAGTGAGCCATCTTGCAAGTGGATCCTCCAGTCATAGTCAAACCTTAAGATTACTGCTACTCTGGAACCTAAATTGTGACCTCATGAGAGATCCTGAGCCACAGAAACCTCAATATAGAAGATTATTGTTGTTGTTTTCAGCTATTACATTTTGGGGGTAATTTGTTAGACGATTTAATCCAGTGGTCGGCAAACTCATTAATCAACAGAGCCAAATATCAACAGTACAACGATTGAAATTTCTTTTGAGAGCCAATTTTTTTTTAAAACTTAAACTTATTCTAATGCTACTTCTTCAAAATAGACTCACCCAGGCCGTGGTATTTTGTGGAAGAGCCACACTCAAGGGGCCAAAGAGCCGCAGTTTGCTGACCATGGATCTAATCTAATAATAGAGGAATATGGAAATTTTTCCATTACAGCATCATGACCAGATCAGCAGGCTGCATCCCAGCCCTCTTCTCAGGCAGCTGCAAGGCTCAGGGTAGATAGGGTATACCTATCTACCTATCTAGGTAGGTATATATATCCTATCTAGATAGGATATACCTATCTACCTATCTACCTATCTAGGTGCAGGAATGGAAACGGGAAAGAAACTGTACATAGAATGGGTGGCGACTGCTGTAGGTACACCCACCAGGGGTGGAGTGCAGGCAGCACGAAGCAGGGAGCCCCACACAGACGATGGTGGCCATGGGCGGGGAGGTGCCCATGGGTCCAGGATGGAGTGAAGGACGGTCCGAGGTCTTCTGGGCAGGACACCTCACTAGGTTAGGTGTCCAGGGAAGGGAATGGGAGCAGGACAGTGGTGGGGAGGCCAGATGGTGAACACCTGGCTGGGGCTGAGCCCTGTGCTGGGGGTTAACGCCCCTTTCCCCCGCAAGAAGGAAAGGAGGGAGGGAAGAACTTTATAAAGGAGTCAGTAGATAGCAGAGTTAAAGAGGGAAAGAGGATGTATGAGTGAACTGTAGGAGCTATAACGAAAATCAAGTACAGTTGTGTACTGGGGACAGATTTTAAAAGTAGGAGTCAGAAAAGAAAAATGATAAATGATAGTGAATCATTAGGCAGGTAGATAGATATTAAAACAGTGGAAGTAAGTGGAGAAGGATGTGGATGAGAGAGAAAGAGAGAGGGAAGAAAAGTTTTAAAGGAGAGCCAGTAGAGCTTAAAAGGAGGATGGGAAGAAGGAAGAAATGGGGGAGGGAGCAAAGCAGGTCCGAGGGAGGAAGTGAAGAAAAAAATTAAGGTGTGAAGGAAGGAAAAGGGGTGGGAGAAAAGGGGTAAAGATAAAGGAAAAAAGGAATGTAGGGAGGGAGGGAGGGTAGAAGAAAGATGGAAAGAAGGATGATGGAATAGAAGTAGAAAATAAGGAGGAAAGAAAAGTTTATAAATGATGAGTCAGAAGAAAAAAAGTGTTACATAAAGGAGAGAGAAAAATTGTGTGAGAGGAAGAAGTCAATGAGGAAGTCAAATACAATTGTGTGTGAAGGGGTAAGATTAAAAAAAAAGTTAATAGGGGCAAGTAGGCTGGCAGGGGAGGGCAATTATGGGTGACCAGGCTGGCAGGGGAGACAGATAGGGGGATCAGGCTGGTAGGGCAGATATCGGGCCTAAACAGGCAGTTGGACATCCCCCAAGAGCTCCCAAGTGGAGAGGGTACAGGTCAGGCTGAGGGACACCCCCCCCCTGTGCACAGATTTCATGCACCAGGCCTTTAGTAATAGATAACCAGTAAAGAGAAACATTTGTTAAACTTAAAATGCGCAAATATAAGTCAAATAACTGCAATGAGGCTGAAGACACTAAAGATTTCTTTAATTAGATAACCATAAAGCTCAAAGCTCATAGTGCAGATACTTTTTCCAGTAAGCAGTATAGTTGTCAAGAACTAAGTAGAAAATGTGTTGGGCATAGATTTGGCAAAGAAATTATTGTTTTTTACTATGTGATGACTTGAAGATGGGTACCATACTATACATATGTTCAACTGTTACAGCTAAAGTTATTTTTCCATTAGAGACTTTTGCAACTGGCTCTCCCAATATACATTAAATATGTAGCTCTATTGATAAAAAGATATCAGTTGAAAGATACACATATTTCGCTAAAAATATGATCTTATTATTTTTGAAAGTTCAGCATCATAACAAATGATGCACGGATTTGATGACATTGCTGGTTGCCTCTCCATATGGGGCACTGAGCATGCACACACATGGTAATGCATGCATCACCACGTATTCACTAATGAAGCAAGGTAAAGAAATAGAAAAGCTTTTCATTCCTTCAACACACAGCTGGTGTGAGATGCCAGATGTAAAACCATTGATGTTCTTGCCAAGTTTTCAGAATCATGCCATGATTTATTTAAACTTAGACAATCATGAGTATGTTGATTTAAAGAAATAGTTTGAGACTGATTAGTAGGTGAATAGAAATATATTGAAAAAATAAACCATTGGGTGTATATTAAACATGAAAGTCTTATTCACAACTCTCATCATTTCTCTGTAGGTTGTGGTTTTCCTCTGAAGAAAGAGTTAATGACTCTACATTATAATCCCTCAACTCCTACAGAATTACTTTATAATGAGGCATGTAAATTCACAAAAGCTGTAATTGAAAAAATAACCTATGTTATTTTGAGACGGATATTGCAGATGCTTGTCCAAAATGGGTAGTAAATGACATGTCTTCTTTTTAATAGTCTCAAGCATTTCCTTTGACACTTTATAATTTATGATATGAGGATTGAGTGTAATAGAGACCAAGCTGTAAGGTTTCTTCCAGAGAGTTATCGCTACCACCTGTAGTATCAGGACATGAAGCATTGCAAGGGTTGGTGATGTGTTTCCCCTTCAGAGAAAACTTTTTATCTGGCAATAGGAGCCACAGGGGGTCATTTTTGGTGACTTGTCATCATCAGGGGAAGTTTTATCTAGAACCATTGGAAAAGGGAACTTTTATCAAGGTTCTGTCAGGTGCCAAGCATTCTGTTATCTTACTTGACTCTCAAAATAGCGTTGTGTTTCAGTAGCACAATTTCCCTATTCAGTATGAAAATGTCCATAATAGGCATTTTTTTCCCTTCCCAAATTGTGGCAAAATCTACGTAACATAAAATTTACCATTTTAACGGGTTTTAGTTCAGGGGCATTAAGTACATTCACATTCTTGTGCAACCAGCACTACTCTCCATCTTCAGAATGCCACAGCAGGCCTTTAAATCATACATAACTTCTCATAAATCAAGGAGCCCTTTATTTCTTGTTGTGTGTGTGTGGTTTTTTTTTAAAAATCTTCCTCGAAAGGAAGAATGATAAAATTATATTGGCATCCTATATAATAAAAGCCTAACATGCAAATTGTCCCTTTGACCCATTCGACTAGGAGTTCAACCAGGGGACGGGGCCAGCTGGCCAACCCAGGGAAGGGAGGCCTGGGCCAGTGGCAGCACCAAGCCCCTGAGGGAAGGGAGGCCTTCACTGGCAGCCACAGCCAGCAGCTACTAGGGACCCTACCTGTGCATGGATTTCATGCACTGGGCCTCTAGTATTTTATGTTTAGTTAACCTGGTAGACAATAAATATTTCAGTACCTACTAGAAACAAGGTATCACACTAGCAGCATAGAGGATATCTTGACTAATGAGACTAAAACCCCACTCTACAAGTGTAGACTGGAATTCTGAAGTCTGGCCTTGATTCCTTTAGGAAATACATTCATTTACCATGTCTAGAAGATATTTGCTCTGCCAGGAGCCAGGTATTTGGTATGTAGTTGTAGCTCTCTTAGAACCCCATTGAAATTATTATCACAGTGTGTGTCTCATCTGTTCCTTCTCAGCTTGTGAGAAAGAGAAGTAGGAGGTGAAGAGGAGGAAGAGGAGGGGAGCTAGAGAAACCTCTTTATCACAATAGAGAATTCGCAGCATTTTAAAAGCTTGATGCTTTTAATTCCATAACCTCTACTCTTCACCTACTACCATACTACTTCTCCTTTGTAGCATCAACTACATTATATTTATAGTAGTGGCCTGGTGCATGGATTTGTGCACATTGAAAGGAAATTAATTAGAATAAATATTTTAATATCACTATTCACCCTTTATTTATAATAGAAGTGTCAAATGAATTCATGATCAACAATGACAGATGGAAATACACGTGTGCAATTGGTGCCAGTGAGTTTATATATAGAGATAAACTTTCTTAATTAGACCTGCTTTCTGATTTAGCTAAACTTTTTCCAGCCCAGGGAAGCACCCCAACTTCTCTTTTAGGTAATTGTCAGAAACACAGCAGTAAATAACAACATGGAACAGATTATTATTGTAGATCACAGATTATTATTGTAGGAAGAACAGATTATTATTGTAGGAAGAACAAAGGGTGAAATATTTAACTGTAGCAGTGTTTGTATTCTGTGCACTGAGAAAACCTGAAATAATTTCCAAGTTCCACCATTTCTTCTTTTAATTTGGGTCAAGTTTCTAAACTTTCTAAATCTCCATTTCTGGCTAATGAAAAGAAAATAGGAGTCCACTGAACCTCCTATCTACCTACTCCAGGACTTCTGTAAGGATCAAAAGAGATGGGGCACATGAAAACGCTTCACAGACATTTGGTTAAACTGTAAAATGTTTGCACCTGGCTATAAGGCAAGCCATACTTCTGGGCTGAAGAAGGTCTAAGGAGGCTAGTCACTAAGGAGAGAAAGCTGGGCGTTGCTACATGACTTCATTACCCGGTGCCCACAGCCACCCTTTCCTGGCTGGGCTGAGCTGGGCTGGATGGTGGGACGCATTTTGTGCCATGGGGTCTTGGCAATGTTGCTGCAATTTAGTGGGATGTCACTCCAGAGTGGTGGCAGAGTGACCACTTGGGGAAACTAAAAGGAAGTTGAGTGTTGGTTTGTTGGCACCAGGTTTGGGGTGCCATTTTTTAAAAATGTCCAGTGAGTATTATGGAAGCTCTCCATTGAGCATCTGCCTCCTGGTGGTCAGTGTGCATCATAGCTAGCAGTCAGATGATTGGATGGACACTTAGGGTTTTATATACACTGAGTGGCCAGATTATTATGACCACCTGACATTTGTCGGCAAATTAGCCTTACACTGCGTTTTATGGGATATGGAAGCTGAAGGCCTATTTGAACACCTTTTCTGTCTGCAGTTACCAAGATAAAACGTCTCTAATTTGTATAGGAACACAAGGGTTGGACAGTTGAGCATTGGAATAAAGTCATGTGGTCTGATGAATCACATTTCCAGTTGCATCATGAAGATGGCAGAGTGAGAATTTCGCTGAACAGCATGAAAGCATGCACCCCACATTGCATGAGTACCACCCTTCAAGCTGGTGGGGGCAGTGTTATGGTTTGAGGCATGTTTTCCTGGCATGACTTGGGTCTTTTAATTCATGTGGAACAATGTCTGAATAGCACAACATACCTAAGTATCGTTGCTAATCAAATTCATCCTATCATGTTGATGGCGTATCCCAATGGAGATGGCTTCTTCCAAGAAGACAATAAGCCATGCCACAGTGCTCATATTGTGCAGGAGTGGTATTAAGAACATGAAGGAGACTTTACCTTGCTTAGGTGGCCCCCACAATCACCAGATCTCAATCCAATTGAACATTTGTGGGACGAAGTTAAAAGAGCCATTAGGCAGCTGGTTCCACAACCATTAAATCTCACAGAGCTATTCATCAGAAATAGTGTCAGATTCTTCGTATCACCTTTCAACATCTCATGGAGTCAATGCCAAGAAAAATTGCTGCAGTATTGAAGGCAAAATGTTGCCCAACAAAGTACTGATGGGGTGGTCATAATAATCTGGCCACTCAGTGTATATAGATATTCATTTGTGTAATTTTTTGAATAACTTTCTCCCCCCCCACTATGCTCTGTACAACACGAGAAGAGATCTTCCTTGGTTCCTCAGTACCTATATAGTGAATGGCACATAAATGATAATAAATATTTGTTGGGTAAATGAATGAATGAATGAATGAGTATATCTCTGAACTTGTAAATGTTTTCAATCAAACTATTACCTGATTAACAATGCTACATTGAAGAAAAATGAAAATATAATAATTGTACAGAGTAACAATATATTTTTCTAGTTAAAATGACAGAAGGATACCCAAAAGTAAAACATGGCTTCATTATAGTGCTTTGCTTAAAGAATTTATTTTTTATTTGATGACATACAAACCCAAGGTCTGGACCATTTTCTATCATTAGAAGTCCCATGACTTTTCTTAATGCACCAGATTTAGTATGCCAGCCAAATTTTCATAATTATATGTTTCCTTTGTAAAATTCCCAAAGAGTGTGGAAGTGGAAGATAATTCTTTTCCTTCCCCTGTTGGACATTATGGCCATTTATTGAAACCACCAGTGTGTAATGCAGCTGGTAGAAAATATCAACTTGGGCCCCAGCCATAGTTTTCTTGTTTGGCTCAGTAAACTCCCACAAATTATTGAGACAATTATTTGATTTAGGAGAGTTTGATGGTTAAAATGATTAATAATAAAAAGGGGAAAACTTGAAATTTTTATACAGCCCCTTAAAATCGTCTTTTCAAACTACTATTTACTCATGTATCAGTGCTAAGAATTTTACATGTATTTTAACTTTACCCAACCCAGTAAAGTTGGCACAATTATTGGCTTATATTTTAGATTAAATAACTAACTGTGGCTGAGTGAGCTTAAGCAACCCAGCTATCACTATAATCCAGACTTTTCCTTCTTTTTGTACTGGGTGCAAATACACTATGTTTATTATAGATAATGTGATAAAATATTAAAAACAAAATAAAAAAGCAACAAGAACCCCTGAAGCCAGAAATAACCATGATTAACACTTTGGTGAATTTCTTTCTACTCTATTTTTCATGGTTATGTGTCTTGTAAAATATTATAATATCGCATATAGTATTTTTCTTAATTCTTACCCAAGGATATTTTTTCCATTGGTTTTAGAGAGAGTGGAAGTGAGGGGGAGAATCAGAGAGAGAAACACATCTTCTGGTTGTTGTCTTCTCCCTAGGTGATTCTTTGATATTCTACAGATTGAAAAGCTCTGCTTTGAAAGCAGTATATCTGGAACAGTTATTTTGTTTCTGCATTTATTCATGTAAAATAATTCCTGAACACTCAGTCCGTGAGGGACACGATGCCAGGCATTAAGGGTCATAAGGAGACTAATAAGACACAGTCCTCTCTCATAAGAATAGAACCCAAGTCTACTACCCGTGTTTCCCTGAAAATAAGACATCCTCCGAAAATAAGACCTACTTCATGGAAACATAATACTCCCCTGAAAATAAGACCTAGTGCATCTTTGGGAGCAAAAATTAATATAAGATACTGTCTTATTTTTGGGGAAACAGGGTAGAGAAAGTAATATCCTTGAGTAAAAATAACTACAATTTGAAGCAATATGTTTTGCTATAAAATGAAGGCAACTGAAAGCTCTATGAGAGAGCAATAAAAACTTCTGGTGGGGAATCTATGGGAAGGTGAAGTGAGACTTAAGGGAGTGAAGGACATCTGAGCCAATGTCAAAGTGTGTATGTATGTGTGTGTGTGTGTGTGTGTGTGTGTGTGTGTGTGGTGGTTTGAAATATGTAGGAGTTGGGGAGATGGTACTGCAGGGAAAAGAAATGATAGAGTTAGAGCAGTAGAGTGTGGTGGGGAGTGGGATTATAGCCAGCAAAGCTGGTGCCCAGGAAAATAGAAGGTAAGACTGACAGGCAATTTGGGGTGCATTTGAAAGTAGCTTGGAATATCTTTGTACAGCAGAAAAGGGGGAATTACAGAATATTTCTGATAAGAATAGTGACCCTATTCAGGGCAGAATTTAAACTCAAAGTATATCTGCCAGATGGATTATTTGGAAGAGTTAAGGGGCTATAGTCAGGGAGCCAAGTATGATATCGAAACCAAATTAGAAATGAAGCAATGGGAAAAGAAAGCAGCAGGGAATTGTAAATGCTGAAGAAGAAAAAAAACCACACACAGACCCCACTTGGTGTTTAGTTAGATATGATGGGGATGGCTGAGGAATGAAGTAAGATGACATGTTTGGAGCCAGAGAGCACAAGTGTACCCTCAACAAACAAGGAAGTCAGCAGAAACGGATTCTTGGGAAAAGTTCAGTTTTAGAAATTCTAAGTCTGAAGTGCTCCAGAGTATCCAAATTTAACCCATGCATGGCATCTTTTATAGCTGGGGGGTTTCAGGCAAGTCTATTCCATTAGCAGACAGTCCTGCAGTTAACTAGTTTCCCAACTCACTCTCTCCAGCGAGTTCCCTACTCTTACCCCAGGGTTCGTTCTCCAATTCTCTCATGCATAGGCCACAGCAGGTCTTTTCTGTACATCGTTCAATTCAAGAAGCTTAAGAATTTGAAAAACAAATATTTTTTACTTTGTTAATATTGATTACATCTCATACTAAAATGTAAGTGCTTCACTGTGGCAACTCATAATGGTTCTTTTCATTGGATCTTAAGCAACGATGCCTGCCATACGCATGGTAAAGCTGTGGAGGAAGGACGAATCCTGGAAAGAGGATCTCATCTAACCACACAATACACTTAAAAGTTATATAAGTGGAACTGGAACTATGGGAGAGGTTAGGGTTAGGGAGTGATATGGGTTGATTAATTTGGGAATTATTTGAATGGAAGTTAAGTGGGAAAGCAGTAGATTTTCTGTATATATGCTTCAGCAAGTTCTGTTTTACAGTTTTCATTTTATTTGTGACTAGCTCTGTCTTTCTGGGATCTTAGTGTACTAGGGCACAGTGAGTCATTCTCTAAATGACAAAAAGTTGTTTTCTCCTTTAGTTCTATGCTGCGTTTGTATCTAATCAACTTCCTCATATCTGTAACCATTTTGCCAGTATTTCTGTTTAGGCAATTTTCCTGTCCCCAATTAAGGTCAGAGAAAAGAGAAATAGACTGAAATCACCATCTCATCAACAGTGTTTACGGAGTAACTTGTATGTCCTTAGTATCATTCTAAGTGTTTTCATCATATTGTATGAATGAGTGAAGTTAGGTAAAAAGATTTACTTTTATAGGACAATTTCTTAAAGTTAATTGTTGAGAGAGGTCATGTGCTATTCTACATATGGAAGAAATGGTTAGGTTGGGTTCTGTCTGGTAATTGATAATGGAACACAAGATCTTATATGTTCTTTATATAATGTGAATACATTTTATTTTTTTTAGTCTTTTTAAAAATATATTTTTTAAGGGAAAGGGATAGAGAAGATAGAAACAACGATGAAAAAGAAACATCATTGATAGGCTACCTCCTGCATGCACCCTACTGGGGATGAAACCTGCAGCCCAGGTATGTGCCCTGACCAGGAATTGAACCAGTGACCTCTTGGTTCCTGGGTCCATCTCAACCACTGAGCCACACCCATCAGGCTACATTTTCAACTATATTTCTTGCTGACTTAATAGGTTAAGGATTATTTTTTCATTTATTTCCACACCCATGTAAGCAGAACACTTATCATTGAGCTCATGTCTCTTTTTATATATGACTACTTTTTTTATCTGCCACATCTTTCATATCAGATTGTATGTTGGCCACTGCAAGAGAAAATTCCATTTTTTCCCCTTTAAATCTAATTTTTTCAAGTTATTGTACATATTGTAATTAGTTTTGAATTATGTTCTTTAATTGAGAATGGTAAATAATTTTCTTCCTATATACAGCAGATATTATGCAAATGACATAATCTTGTTATTTGCAGTAAACATATAGAGGTAATAGTGTCTTAATTCAACACGAGATATTTTTGTTCTGCATAAATAGGACATTTTATAGTTTAGAGAATAGTGGTAGGTCAGGGTTTAGGGTGTAGGTCAGTGAAAGACTAAAGTAATTTTCTGCAGATTTCTATGAATAGACCAGAAGCCGACCTCTTTGGGAGGCTCCTTTGAGGAAAATCTGCTTTACAAGTGCCACAGTCTTACCTTCTTCAGCTGGAGCCCCGGCCCCTGCACGCAGGATCTCACCTGCTTCCCCCCTAGCACTGCCTCCTTCAGAAGCTCCTGCCCTAATCGAGACTCCTGCTGTTTTCTGAAGGAAGTAGCAGAAACACCTCACCTCCTGTGTGCCGGACATGGGGGCTATACTTGGAGACAGTACTTTTCTTCTGTATCATTTCTGTTCTAACTGCCCTCTCTGCATATAGCTTTATTATAGCAAAAGCTGAACTAGGTGAAGTTCAGGCTAGGAAATTTTCATGTAGATTCCTTAAAAATTTTTTTACAATTTTTTTTGAGTTAGAGAAGAGTTGCTCAAATAATTTTCTTGCTTACTGGTACTTTTTATCCTGTTTTGTGGGACGCACCTAGTTGGTTAATCATCTGATCAGTACTGGCAGGATAATGGACAAGTAACAACATTTCTAAGATTATTTTTCCTATCTAAAAGTGGGCATAACCACACTCCAATTCTAGGTTTAATTCTGAGAATTAAACAAATAAGGTTAATGCAGATGAACACATATTTGATAAAATAATCTATTTTGTTCAATTTGCCACTAGTATTGTGATATGCTAAATTCACTGGTGATTCTGAATTTTGAGCTTTGGAAATGGCTGAAATAATTTTATATTAACTATAATAGCAACCACTTTTTGTGTGCATACTTGTGTGTGAGGCTGAGTGTTAAACGCTTGATATTAACCTTTTTAATCCTCACTATAGCATGAGGAGGCAAGTTCATGACCTCTATTTTATGAAGCTTGGATGGATGTAGCTTAACTAGTGGCAGTCTATTGAAGTCTGTTTGACACCAATGTCTGAACTCCTAACTACACTGCCTTCCTGTGTCCATCTTCTAAATTCTGGTGTCATATTTTGAAAGTACAATTCACAAACCTGAGCACTTTTTCTTTTACGATAATTTTGAGATTAACTGTTACAGTTGGAGTGGAAAGGTGATGGATTTGGAACTCTATGATGTATACCATAGATTGGGGTAGAGGGGACAGCTGTTCTTCCTTTTTAGAACATTGGCTAAGGACCTGGGCTCTGGAATCATATTTTCTGGGTTGCATCCCAGCTCTACTACTTAGTAGTTTTGTGAGCTAGTAAGCTCAGCATTCTGAGCCTCAATTTTCTCATCTATAAAATGGGTATATTATTACCCAGTTTTTTTTTAGTTAATACATGTAGATTCCTTAAAATAGTGGTTGTTATTTGTAAACCCTATGAAATATTATTAGTATTTCTATGTCTTTCACTTTCTATCTTTCTTCTAGCTGTTTCCATTTGTGCATAGTTGTACTCTCACTAAAGGATGCATAGATTTACTTAAAGATGTTTTGATGCCTGTCCCCAGGATTACAACCTGCTTTTGAAGATTTTAACAAAGGGAAAAGTTGATTGTTACTCTTACATTTCTTCCATCTTCAGAAACAATTATTGCTTGATAATTCATGGGATTAGTAATCTTTTAAGTGTTTAATTCTGACTTCAAGTTTATGAAATTGAAACCTGTTAAAACATTAATGTTGACAAAAGTCAAATATATTGAGTGACCCAGTTGGCCTTGTCTTTAGTCAAAATTTCGGATTAGAAGTAAAAGCAAATTTAAATTATGTTACTCTATAGAATCTTTGTTATTTTTAGGCATGTGTTGTAAGGCAGATGGTTAGACATTTTAGCCTTTTTGCCCAGCTCAAAGAAGAGTTAATAGTTATGTAAAGTGCATCAAACTCCTCAAGAGAAAAGTGTTATATTAATACCTGCCTCACAGTGATGTTCTTATTTTTAATGATAGAAAGATTGTAAATTACCTTGGTATTCCCAGTCACATTGTGATGAAGCATCATTTTGTTTTGTTGCAAGGAGCTCTAAGTTACACAGAAAGTAAGTTAAGGGTGAAATAATATTCCAGGCTTTATTTTATAATCAGAAGTACATATAAAATAAAGAAAAAACAACTTTGTTCCAGTTATGAGTTGTAGAGTTGATAATTTATATATCTGCTCTATTACTTTTGAAAGGGAAAGACTTATAATGCACCACTTAATCGGGCATCCATCATCAAAGTTTATAATGGCAGAAATAGCGGGGATGATACAGAGACCTTTAAGGAGACTGGTATTTAAATATTAAAAATTAAATTCCAGTTTTAAAAGAGTCAAACTCTTTTTTTATATGATTACTATTGAGTTTGGCATTTTTGAGACATGTCTTAAATCGATACGTGTAATACTTACCAACATCAGTAGGGAGAATAGTATTGTAAACACATATTCTTGCCGTAGGGTACACTTTAAATGTCTAAACACTAATCAATATAGAGAAATTAAGTATTGACTAAAATAGGTTTATAATAAGTAATTATTGGTTTGCTCTTTTAGAAATTAGACATTTTCACTTTGGGAATAAAGAGTAAATTTACTGTCATGAAATTAAAGTGTTTTTGACCTTTCGTATGACTTTCCTCTCTCTATGAAATGATTAGGTTTAAATATGATTGCACAGCTGTATTATGTTGCAAACATCAATTTTTAATTATTATAAGGTCAATGTTAGAACAAATGTGATTAGTACAGCACCTCAGTACACTTATTTACTTTCCACTGAAAAACCACTCTGTGTTTACCAACACCAAACTGAACCTCTCTCTGCTGATATGACTAATTAGATTTATGTCAGATCTTCCCTCCCCCCTTTCAGTGTTCATCCAATGTATGTTATTTTGTTGATTCTTTCTGTTTTAAAAAATACAAATTGATTGATTTATTTGTTTCTTTATAGAGGGACATTTAATTTCCTATGTCTGTGTGTATGATCCTAGATATTAATAACCTCACAATTCTCCTGCCTTTGAATAAATATGTGTTAGCCTGAGCTGCAGTAACAGGATACCATATATAGGATAACACAAACAACAGACATTTTTCTCTCACATTTATGGAGGCTGGAAAATCCAAGATCTAGGTGCCAATAAATGTAGTGTCTTGTGAGAGCCCTCTTTCTGGTTCATCTTTTCTGGTTATGCCTTTACATGGCCTTTCCTTGGTGAGAGAGAGGAGAGAAAAGGGGAGGGGAGAGGAGAAGAGGGCACCGTTCCTTTTTTTCTAAGGGCATTAATTCTATCATGAGGGTACTACCCTCATTACTTTAGCTAAACATAATTACCTCCCAAAGGCCTCACCTCTAAATATCAGGACTAATTTATATGAAACCTATCAACAGAGAAATGGAGTTTCCCAAGAGTACTAGTAAGCCGATTCTAACTGGTTTTGTAAGCTACTTATTCGCCTATTCTAGTTCCCCTACTGCCTCTCCCTTTACTACTTACATACTAAAATATTTATGAGTAATGTTCTATAAACAGGGATAGAGAAACTCTTTTTCTTTTAAACAGGGCATTGTGAAAGTAAGCATAACTAAAGTTTTAGAAAGATCATGAGTATATGATTTAATAGAATGTAAAAGTCAGAAATATTGCTGATAAAGGTTAAAATCATGCTTTATGTCTCTCTTCAATGGGACTTGGTAAAAAGCTCTTGAACCTGCAAATATTACTGCTTTTAGAGATGATCAGATATATAATATGTAATATTTATTAATATTTTAGGTTGAGATTAGCATTGGAAAGTAATAAAAAACAAAGTAAGGGGAGAGAAGGTGATAATGGGGCCAGGGGGTGCTCAGGCAAGGCCTCCAGGAGCCTGTGACATGTGACTGGGGGCCTGGGTGACATGTGGAGCCAGCCTTGTGACTGTTTGGGGGAAGAACATTCTAGGCAGAGTGAAGATATCACTAATTCACATCCTAAGGCCCACTGCAAAACCTCCCCCTCATCCAGCACACTCCTCATGTACTTAGATACCTTCTATTTTTTCTCAGGCTCAGGGAAGTTATCCTCTTGTCCCAAATCACTTTCCATTGATCCCTTAGGCCTCTAGGTTCTATGGCTTCTCTAAGTAGAATGTTTCCAAATGGCCTGTTAACTTTAACCTTTGGCCCCAGGAGGCTGGGGTTCATTTGCTCTCTGGTAGTGGGAAAGGATAATATCTCTCATTCTTTTGGGACTTCAAAGAAACAAGAAGAAAATCCAAATGATTATTGTTAAAGATTATCATGATAAAATGTTTTGCAGTTTGGTTGACTACAGTATCTATCAAATCCATAGAACCAATCTTCAAAAAGGCCCTGAGTAGGTTTTGTATGGTCAGTATCTTTAGTTAGAAGGTTTTCTGTGGTTGATATATATGACTGTCTTTAGCTGTAGGTGACAGAGTCCTGATACAGGTGACAAGGTGCATAGTAGTGTCAAGCCACTCAGTTTCTCAGAGCCTGAGTCTCCCATGGATATTGTAAAGATGAAATAAACTAATGCATGTGAAGTTGCTTTGTGGTTATATTAGGAAATATTTGATAAGGAAGATCATTTGCAATCAGTAACAAACTTAATTACGAATCCTGTTTCTGCTGCTTACTAGTTTTTTTCTTTAGTATTTTTATGCCACCTTTCTTATCTCAGTAAATACAAAACTATAATTTGCTTAGGTCTTTGAAATCTCTAATTAGGAGGAGAAACCAAGATGGCGGCAAAGGTAAACAACTAATCTGCCACCTCGCACAACAATTTCAAAACTACACCTAAAAGACAAAACGTCTATCACCCAGAACCATGGGAAAGCCGGCTGAAATAGAAAGGAGCATAAGTGCTGAAAAGCAGAAAAGCCTAGGTATGGAGGCACACGAATCAGGCTGGTGGTGGGTGACTGGGTGCGTGGCTTTTTTTCAACCCAAAGGGAAACAAGCTCCCAATCACTTTGAAACCCAGTTTCTGGGGTCACCCGGGGGATCCAGACGCCTACAGGGAGAAGCTGATCTATTGGCCATCAGGTCTGAAAGTGAGGGTGACTTTTTTGCAGAGGTGTGCACAGCAATCATTGTTTACTGCACTGTAGCATGGGGACGCGGGGACTTGGAAATGCAGAAAGGCAGAGAAGGCTGACAGCAGTCATCACTGTTTGCCACTCCCAGCCTAGTGACATCCTGAGACCCTGCCCTGCCCTGAGGCCCACCCCGCATATTCTGCAAACTTGCCCAGGCTCCACACAGCTGCTTTTGCATATAAATGGCCTGTATTGAGGCAGCTTAATACAGTAAACTGCGCCTCCAGCTCCAAATCCGCCAAATCCCAAGCAAAGAGGAGAAAACTGTTGTAGTTCCTGCAAGGTGGCCTCACACAGTAGCTGAACTGCACCCCATTGGAGATCCAGAAATTAGTGTATCTAGTGGTTGGTATGAGATGACACCAGATTTCAACTACTCTCATAAGGGACACATTCAAGAGGCAGACTCAGTGAGCATCAAAGCCCTACTGGAACAAGTCCTCTTCCATAAATGTGTCTCCAGCATAGCAATTCTTCCGTTATAGACACAGCGGGTTCTCACAGCCAATTGGCCTGGAGGTCAATTCCTCCCAGTGACATCAACAACAATCAAGACTAACTACAACAAGGGTGTACACACAGTCCACAAAGGGGTTCACCAAGAGTGTCCACATCAGGCAACTGGGAGGCTGACCATTGAACCATATAGGACACCCAGGCCCACAAAGCTACCCTACCAACTCAGGGAAGCAGCAAAAATTAGGAGCCAAGGAAAAAGATCTCAAACAAAAGAAGTGCAGGAGAACAAAAGACTGGATATAGAGATCGAAATCACGGTTATAAGGTTTTTCAAGAATTTCCTAGAAAAGGCTGATAAATTTAACGAGACCCTCAAGGATATGGAAAAGGACCAACTAGAAATTAAACATATACTTACTGAAATAAAACAGAGACCCAACAACAGAATCAAGTCAAAGATTTGGAATACAAAGAGGCAAAGGACACTCCTCTGGAGAAACAAGAAAAGAGAATCCAGAAGGTTGAAGATAGTGTAAGAAGTCTCTGGGACAACTTCAAGCGTACCAACATCAGAATTATGGGGGTGCAAAGAAGAGAGAGAGCAAGACACTGAAAACCTATTTGAAGAAGTAATGACAGAAAACTTTCCCCACCTGGTGAAAAAAATAGACTTACAAGTCTAGGAAGCACACAGAACCCCAAACAAAAGGAATCCAAAGAGGACCACACCAAGACACGCCATAATTAAAATGCCAAGGACAAAGGACAAAGAGAGAATTTTACAACAGCAAGAGAAAAACCGTTAGTTACCTACAGGGGAGCACCCATATGATTATCAGCTGATTTCTCAACAGAAACTATGCAGGCTAGACAGGAGTGGCAAGAAATATTCAAAGTGATGAATAGCAAGAGCCTACAACCAAGATTACCCAGTAAAGTTATTCAGAATTGAAGGGCAGATAAAGAGCTTCACAGATCAGAAAAAGCTAAAGGAGTACATTACTACCAAACCAGTATTATATGAAATGCTAAAAGGTGTTCTTTAAAAAGAGGGAAATGAATAAAAAAGTAAAGAAAAATTATGAACAACAAATACATATCAACAAGTGAATCTAAAAGTCAAGTGAATTAAAAATCTGATGAACAGAATAAAATGGTGAATATAATAGAATCAGGGACATAAAATGGGAGAAGATTGATAATTCTCAGGGGGAAAGGAGTGTCTGTGTGTGGGGTATGGGAAGATACTGGACAAAAATCATATACCTATGGATGAGAACAGCAGGGGGGGCGGGAGAAGTAAGGGCAGAGGGTGGGGTGGGGACCGGGTGGAGGGGAATCTATATAGGGGGGAAAAAGGGAAACAATTGTAATAATTTGAACAATAAAGATTTATTAAATAAAAAAAGAAAAATCTCTAATCATCCTTGACCCATTTCCTTCCATGTGCTACATCTAAGTTAGCTGACACACTATGATTTTATAAGAAAAAAAAAAAAAAGGCTTGGAGAGTTTAAGTAATATGTACATAGTCCCAAACCTTTCTTTTTACTATTATACTTTTATTATACTATTTAGAGGTATCAGGGCATGAGTGGGGATTCTTCTTAATCATTTTGGTTAATCAAAGGAACTAGTATATGTGGGTTTAACTTTCATGTGATAATTATCATCTCTAACAAAAACCAGAGGATATAAATGCAGCCAGAACAATATGAAGTACCATTCAAATAAAACTATTTGTTCTGAAAGTCCAATTTTAATGGGACCACAAAAGGAAATTTATAGTTTCAGATAAATATAACACTGATAGAAAGCAAATTTTGTATGACCTTACCCTATTAGATGCTATCATACAAAACTGATGGTATCTTTCAGAATCTGTTAAGCCACAACATAAGTAACAGAGGGCATTGGAAGTTACTTCAAATATCTACTTTGTTTAGCCATGGAGAAATCTCCTGGATAGTAACAATGGCAATTATTTTTTTTTCCAAGCAAACTAAATACTTTGCTACCAAACATTAGTAAGAAGCAGCAGTCAAAGGACAAGGTGAAGAGAAAAAAAAAAAAAGCAAAATTAAATTTATGCTAATTTAAAGAATGCTGAGTATTAGTCTTTAATTGTAGCAAAAAGGCACTAATTAGACCTGCATTTGATATTAAATGCAGCAGCCTTCTCTCTGATTTTGCAAACTCATTTTTAAACGAAAACATAGGCACCCAAGAAAGTAATTTGATTAAAACTCTTCATTTTAGACATTGATAATCACCACAATTTTTTTATTGCAGTCACTTTGAATATTAATGATCTATTTACTTTTATTATGCTTGTCACTGACATATCCAACTCCTAGAAGTTTATGTAGTAATACACTTATCATTAGTGTTTACTGATGTGTGAATTTAACATTTGTATAAAAGATGCTTCTTACAATCACAAAATGTTAATTAAATTGTTTAAGTATAAAAACACTTATTTTGAGCAACTTAAAAATATATTTTTATTTCAGAGAGGAAAGGAAAGACAGAAATATCAATGATGAAAGTCTCATTAATTGGCTGCCTCCTGTACGCCGTGGGGCTTGAACCTGAAGACTGGGCTCAGTCCACAACCTGCACAGTCCACAACCCAGGCATGTCCCCTGACTTGGAATTGAACCGTGACCCCTTGGTTCATAGTCACATTCAACCATTGAGCCATGCTGGATGGGCTGTATTAGCCCTCTTTGATTTTTTCCTCCCTGAGAATGATGCATTGGTGTCCTTACTATATGGGTTAGTAAATATTTTTAATTTCACCATGGCTTCTGTCCACTACGTATTTTCTTTACTTAAGTGTGTCAAAAGCTATTGTAATGATCAAGTTTTTTTTTTTAAACATATGATACATTTTCCATAAAAATCAGTGGGGATTATGAAATACATATATATATATATATATATATATATATATATAAATCTCCAGGAAAATATTTTGAAAATATATATTCTAGAAAAATATATTTTGCATGTATATTTCAGAAAATATGCATATCTTTTTACATGTGACTCCTTACATAGTTTGAGTTATATAAGGAGTCATATATAAAACTTCAATGGACTGATGCTGTATTCTCAATTTATTTAGGGGATTTTTGGTGTCCTTTATGGCCTGGTACCCTGAGCAGTTGTCTAGCTTACCTGTCTCTTCATCTGTGGTTGGATGGCATGATTATTGGAAAGATATATAATAAAATAAAATAGAATTTAACTGTCTGGGATACAGGACTCTTAAATTCATCCCAGCCTTAAAATATCCTATCTACCGGGTTTCCCCCAAAATAAGACATCCTCTGAAAATAAGACCTACTTCATGGAAACATAATACATCCCCTGAAAATAAGACCTAGCGCATCTTTGGGAGCAAAAATTAATATAAGACACTGTCTTATTTTCAGGGAAACAGGGTAATAGAGTAATATACAGATTGACCATCACTCTAACACACAAGATGGCTGCCCCCATGTGGTCAAAGATTCTGCCCCCAGATGGACACAATATGGTCACTACAAGATGGCCAGCGGGGGAGGACAGTTGGGAAGCACCAGGCCAGCAGGGGAGGGCAGTTTAGGGTGTTCAACCATGCAGGAGAGGGCAGTTAAGGATGACCATGCGGGCAGAGGAGGGAAGTTGGGGGCAAACAGGCTGACAGGGGGAGCAGTTAGACATCAATCAGGCTGGCATGGGAGTGGTTAGGGGGTGATCAGGCTGGCAGGAAGAAGTGGTTAGGGGCAATCAGGAAGGCAGGCAGGTGAGCAGTTGGGTACCAGCAGTCCTAGATTGTGAGAGGGCAGTCAGACATTCTTCGAAGGGTCCCAGATAGGAGAGGGTGCAGGCTGGGCTGAGGGACACCACCTCCCCCTCACTCCCCCTCCGTGCATGAATTTCATGCACTGGGCCTCTAGTCATAATATAAAATCACAATGCCTTGCTCATGTGGCTTTGACCCATGAGCATTTGAGCATTGACCCATGAACCAGGATATCATGGTTCAATTCCCGGTTAGGGTATGAGTCTGGGTGGTGGGCTCCATCTCTAATAGGGGGCATGCAGGATGCAGCAGATCAATGCTTCTCTCTATCACAAGATAATCTGGTATTCAGGGATATATAAAAAAGTATCTTGATGGAAATTATTCAGCTAATTAATGATCTGTCTTCATATGTGTCTTTTTTAATTGATTTTTTTTTAGAGAGAGAAAGAGGAAGAGGGAGAGAGAGAAGGAGAGAGAGAGAGAGAGAGAGCAAGAAAGAGAAACATCAATGTAAGAGAGAAACATTAATCAGTTGTTTCCCATACATACCCCCACAGGGGATCGAATAGCATCCTGGGTATGTGCCCCGACTGGAAATCAAACACACCACCTTTTAGAATATGGGAATATGGGAAGATGATCCATCAATTGACCCACACTGGCCAGGGCTGGAGGATGTTTTGGTATTCTCTTGGTCCTTGCAGACCTATTTAACTTGCTTAATATTAACTATGAATCACCACATGAAATTTTCTGTTCTATAGCACATTCATGGTTTAGATATCTGAGGATCAATGACTTATCTTGAGTTGCTGTTACCCTTTCTTACTTTCCAAGTCCTGTTTTGACTTGGCCTATCTACTAATTTTCCTCATTTTCTACTCCTATGGCCCAGATTTTTTCCTACCCTATGTGAAGTTTTTTTCCTGTCTTAAGACCTTTGGGTTTTCCTCACCTAAAGTTTTCTGCTTGGGCTCCTTCATACCCTTCTTTTCTCAGCTCAAGTGTCTCATCCTCAGATACCTTTTCTGACTATCCGCTCCAAAGTAACTCCAAATTCTACTCCTATTTCCGTCTTCTTATTTGACTTTACATTCTTTATAACACTCATCAGTACATGGAATTATCCTCCCATTTGTTTGTTTGTTTATTCTATGACTCTCTTTAAACTTGTTTATTCTCCTTTTTTTAAATCAGCATGTGAGGTCTAAGAGAGAAGAATTATTTTTTTGGTGGTGGGGGGTGGGCGTTGTTTATTTCAGTTGTTTATTTCACTCTCAGATGGCTTGTTGCATAGTAGGTGCTCCATAAATATTTGTTGAATGAACTCTCCCATTTTCCTCCCCAGCAGGGTGGCCTTTGGGAACCAGCTCAACCCAGGAGCTCTTGATTCTGCCCACTGGTAACTGTACGACATCGCCTCACCTGGTCAGTGGAAGCAGTACTGAAGAGGAAGGAATCTGCTTTAACAAATTTGGAAGAAACTCAACTTACTAAACTAAAGGTTAAATTAAGATATTGATACCTTAGATTTCCTATTAATATTTTTGTGCTCAAAGTCTGGGTTTATGCTTCATCAGCCAGAATTAGGATAACTGGACATAAAAATAAAAATATTTATTTTAAATCATTTTTATTACTTTTTCAATTAGAATAAGTGCTACAAAATTTTAAATGCTTTTATTAGCTTAAAAGATAGGAAGGCTATTTGCCTTCTTCTCACTTAAATAGTATATGTGACAACTTAAATAACGGAACCAATGGTTAATTATAATCTATCTGGTGACACATAGTGGGTACTTTTCTCTCTGGGTGTGTGGCATGATAGATTCCAGAGCAAATACATGGTTTTCAAGATTCTACATTGAGAGTTTCCTGTAATAAATTTGGAAAATTTTATTCTTTAGGAACATGTAAGTTGAGACTTCTCAAACTCATCCATATCCTATTGTCTCCTTCCTGGCACAGAGGAAGCTACTGTTTTCTCCCAACCTTTCAGCTGGGAAGAGCTGTGGAACTAGTTTTGGCCAATGGCCTCTGAGCACAGGAGTTGTAATTTAGTAATATAATTGTTGATTGGGTCCCTGTAACTCTCTCTCCCTCTTCCACAATGTCTCAGGAGGCTGAGACATATTTCATATGGTACAGCCATAAGATGGTAGGTCCTTCTCCATAAACCAGTTCCCTCAGCGACTCTCTGTAACCTGTATGGAGTGTGTAGCATGAGTCCCTGAGCCACTGAGTTCATAAGTGGCTGTGGATCTGTTTGGGGCACACAGCATGAGCAAGAAATTACAGTGTTTGGCCACTGAGGTTTTGTGGTTGGTTGCTATTGCACTGTAGCTAGTCTTAAATATACAATGTAGTTGAAGAAATGGGAACTGGGGTTAATTTTTATTAGTCTATTTCTAGTAGAAAAATTATCAATATTTAAAGAGTCACTTTAAGCTATCTTGCATTTTTTAAAAGAACAAAAACATTTATACAATGTATGTTTGATTTTGGTAAAGGGGAACACTTTGTGTATTTCTGATTTTTCTTGATAGTATGAAAGGGAAGACATCATGTACTGAGGTCTCTGGTTAAAGTATTACAGATGCCTTGATCAACTGTGGAGGTAGAGGGAAAAGCTTTAAGTCTTCTATGGTTTTAATTGGCAAAATCATATTTTATTTCCACTTAAGAGTAGCTTCATTTATTATCGCTTAGGATATTTTCTCAGCCTTCATTGTGCCATAGAAATTATCATTTTTATTACTACAAATTATTCTTGTTTGCTAATTCCAAAGATGTCCAAAAGCAAGAACAGCCTCATTCACTGTTAGACTTTGGAAGAGAATAGTAAATCAATGGGTAGATAGGACCATATATCATATTAAACACAGGGAATTCACCACAAAATCATTACACTAAAAAGGGACAATTTTGATTGATTAAAATGGGATGGGCTGGATAGTGTTAAATCACCGTGAGTGATATGACATTATAATTTTACATAGCATATTTCTGCCAAGACAATGAAGGTAAAAGGCATTGTCACCAGATGATAACAGACAATAAGAAGAATCCTGATGGTAGATTTATTACCTGGTTTAGATTTAGAAAGAAGTAATTCTTGCCCTGTTCCACTTATCAAATGACTGTAAATTCAGTGATGATGTAAAATTCTAAGGCAGAGCCACTTATAGGTTTGACAAAGTACCAGCTATAAAGTATTTATTGTTCTCAGTGGTTCTGCCTTACACACTTAAATATTTATCAGAAACATAAGCCCCTCTGATAAATGTTTCTGATCTTTGTGGCTAGATTTTTTTTTAACATTTAGGTTTTCATCAGAAACTACATCTTTATTTTTATTGTGTTAATAACTTTGAGTGCACAAGTTGAAAAGGCAGTATGTGAATGTCAAAATTTTATTCTTTTAAGCTTCTGCTTTTAATTGTGAAATGCTTGAGATAATATTCTTAGGTTAGAAATTAGGACGTCCTTGTTTTGCCATTGTTGTAGAGGTGGCCCAGCCAAATTTTCTGAATTCCATCCTTATGTATATTCTAGATAAACTTTAAGGTAATGATAGGCAAAGTCCACTCTGATAAAATGTATGGTGTCCTAAGTATGGTAGGTGATTGCTTTAATGTCTATCTTCCTATCCTGTTTTTGAAGGACACAGGCACAGGCAGTTTTTCACCCTGGGCCAGGGGAATTCTTGCTTGGGAGCACAGCTGACTAGACCAAGGGTTAACCCCTGAATCAAAGGAAGGCAGCGCTATATTGGCCAGTGATCTGCGAGGTGGCATGTCATGGTGCGAGAATCCCAGGAAATAGGATGCTCCAAAGTGGATTAGGAGACTGGTCTTGGTTAGAACTTCTTAAGGCATTCACATGTGAGACACAAATGATAAAGCAACCCAGAAGTGCAAAGACCCACAGAAAGAAACCCATCAGTACTCTCCATAAGGTTACCACCACACTCAAAAGCCAAAGGTGGAGGGAAGAAGAACAGAGTCACTAAGTAGTAGCAGGAGAAGTGATATTGTATAAGAAGCTGAAATAGGAAGGTGAACCTTGACTTAAAGGAGGAACAGACATGGGCTATGTTACTAGAGGAAAGCTGTTGAGATGATTTTTTGGTTATTCCTCAATTTGGGTATCCATAAAGCACATTAACTATATTAAACAGAGCCTCTCACTCTTCCTCCAACTTCGAAAAGTCTAACATATCTAAGAATATAATGAATTCATGTGATCACAGAGTTTCAGCTCTGCAAGAGAACTTAGAGACATCTTGCCAAAATGATTTTCTCTTTATTTTTATTATGAAGAATTTCAGTGCCAGGGAGGATAAACAACAAAGTCTCTTGCTTTGCTCTACCAGCTGATCATACACTGTGATCATAAGCTTTTTAAGGCCACAAACATGTCTTAAGTAGCTGTTTCTTCTGGCCATGGTACAAAGTAGGAGATCAGTAAATGCTTTTTGAATAGTCAGTCATAGCAAAGTATTATGGTGTTTAATAGTTTAGATTTGCTTGTAGAGGTGGTCAATCCTAAATAGTTATAAAGAGGATCATGGTAAAATAATTGAAAGACTTAATCTTTCCCAATCTATTTTGTTAATGCTTATTCTTCTACATGCCACATGTTCACACATTTTTACACACACTCAAATAAAGGAGTTATTAGTCTTGTAAGCTTCTTAAGGAGGGTTTATATCCATCAAAATTGTCCTGGAAAATTCATTGCACAAGGCTGGCATTTGGGGTTCAAAACTGCATGAGCAATGGGGCACTGACAGCATCCAACTAATTTACAGTTAGCTCTCCACACTTACTTAGATTCATGGATTAAAAGTGAAGAAGGTTTTATGTTCGGAACATTTTCTGATTCAAGGATAAGGAAGGTTAGTATGAAGCTAAGTTCTCTGACCCTGTAATAATTTACATGGAGCTTTCAGTATCAGATCATTTTCTTGAATATCAGAGGCTAAAGATTATTTGGAATAAATCAAAGCTTGAAGTCTCTGGGAAATATTAAATTCCTGTTGAGCAGACTGTTTCATACAAGGAGACCAATTAGTTGACATTCCTTTAATTTTAGCCACCTCTGTGAAAGAACAACAATAAGAGCTGTCAAAGTTGCATTTGCTACTCAATATTGTTTTAACTTTGTTTAATTTTTCCCTGATATAAGTCCTTCAAAGCCAGAATAATAACTCTCTAAAGTAGCACATAGCAAAGAAATAATTCTATTTCTAATTTTCATCTAGGTTTTTATCTTGGGAGGTATAAAGACAAAGCCTTAGTTTTGGACTAATTCTGAATTGTGGTCTTTATTAGAAGATTGGGTTCCTTTCTTCTAAGAAATCTTTCTCATCTAAATGTCCTACAAAAAAAAATTCGGAGAGTTGTGATGATTTATGAGACATTGTTAAAGGATTGGGCGCAGGAAAGAGAAACCCAACAATTTCTATACTGCTCCCCTTTGGAGGAGCATTTGTATTTTAGGTCAAGGGCATATGCAGGAGCAATTTCTGACAATTCACAAAATACGTTTACTTAGTGTGCTAGATAGGGTTGCTTGGATTCTGTATGACACAGCAGTCTTTCTCTAAATTCTGGAACAAAATAAATCTCAAAAGAAGGCAAGATCAAGAAAAGTTTTGAGTTCTTATTTGTGTGACATGAAAGAAAGAAAAATAAAGGTTTGCTGAAGGTCTTATAAATAGGTGCAATTTATATCATGTGCTGAGTACAAAAAACTATTTCAAATGTTGAGATGTGTCTGCTCAAGGAGACCTTAAAATTGTCCTCCCAGTGGCTCAGGATTGCTAATGCTTATAAGGGAAGTCCTCAGCCCTCCCTAGGAGATCAATAAGATCATCTTAATATCCTCATAATTCTTTATGAGCCAGACCTTTGCTTTAGGAATTAGTTCTAAGAGACTCAGGGGACTTAGGCTATCCTAACCTTATAGAAACACAGAATTTGAAAATGGTTCTTCCTAGCTTGGTAAGTTCTTATTCTGCATTAGCTAAGGAAATTTTTATCTTCCGTGAACTAGGGATGTTCTTGAGCCTTGGGAGACCAGCTTATAAGGTAATGTTTAGAGTATATGAAAGAGTATATAAAGCTTCTTGAGTGGGTGTCTATACAAGGTATGGGCTATGGTTATAGACTTGCTATAGGTCCAGAGAGAGAGATTGGTTGTCTCGCAAATGTGCTTGGACCAGGGCCAGGTATCGAACCTTAACCCAGATATGCACCCTTCACCTGGAATTGAACTTGCAACCCTTCAGTTTGCATGGGGTGATGCTCTGACCATTGAGTAACACTGGACAGGGTGATGATGCTTTTAAAATTGAGATAGTTTAGAAGCTTATTTTTTGTTATATTTGTATTATCACATATATATTCTTTCTATTCATCCATTAATTCTTCCTATATTTTTTATGCATTTCAAAAAATTGTAGACAGTAATTAGTATTCTTTACCTCCAAGCACTTCAACATAATGAACATTAGAGTTCAGTATTAGTTTATGAGTTTTAAAAAAATATATATTTTATTGATTTTTTTACAGGGAGGAAGAGAGAGGGATAGAGAGTTAGAAACATCGATGAGAGAGAAACATTGATAAGCTGCATCCTGCACACCCCCTACTGGGGATGTGCCCATGACCGGAATTGAACTCAGGACACTTCAGTCCGAAGGCCGACGCTCTATCCACCAAGCCAAACCGATTTCGGCAGTTTATGAGTTTTTGAGGTAAAATTTGTATACCGTTAAAGTCTCAAGTCTTGCGTGCAATTTGATGATTTTGGCATGTGCCTGCATCTGTGTAACACAAACCACTTCCTGTCACTCAGAAAGTTCCTTTGAGTTCTTCCCAATCGTACCCCTGATCCCATACCACTCTTCTGATTTTTAGGACAGATTGGTTTTGCTGTTTTAGGACTTCATACAAATGGAATCATTCATATCTACATTTTAATAAGGTTTTCACTGAGCATGTTTTGAGATCCATCCATTCAGTTATGAGTATCAGTAGTCTATTTCTTTTTATTGCTGAGTAGTATCACCTCAAATGTAATGAGTACAATTTATTAATTTACGTATTGATGGGCACTTCTATTTCCAGTTTTTTATTATTATGATAAAGTCACTACAGGTCTTTACTTGGCCATATGTTTTCATTCCTCTTGGGTATATCCTTTAGAGTGGAATTGCTGGTTGTGTAAAAATTTTTCTAGGTTGCTGCCTCATTGTACATGCCTATCTCTAATGAATTTAATCTTTTAGTTTTCCTAGGCCATTTTGTACATCTCAGAAGTAAGGACCCGAGATGAACCATGGGATATTGTTTTCATCATAACATAACAAACCTGGGCTGGGGGTGGGAGGAGAAAGCAACTTTCTGACTTAATCCAGAGTCCTTTCTTTACCATAGTCCCTTCAAGACAGGGAGAGAAGTGGCTACATTACACCTCTGTGGCACAGCCAACAGACTAAGCTCTACTCTGCACAGAACACATTACGAGAGGCTATATACCAGTATAATGTAGTGTAACCTACTATGTCTTTGTTTTTACTAAAACTATAAGCCTAATTGAGAACATTAGTGGCTATAAGCACAGAAAAATATACATATAGTTTTCTAAGTTGTTAAATTCCTATATCTTGTATTTCTGTTACGTTTAGTACATATTTTGTACTTCATTGAATACATGCTTCTCCTCTATATAAAAAAAACACACATGATTTATAAGTTTGTCAATTTTTCTTAACCATAGGAATTGGCTAATTATGTGGCAAGACTTTAGCAATGGCAAATCTAATATCTTTTTTTTAAAAACCCCCAAAACAGGTAAAAAGCCTTTCTAAAAGCGGTGCATACCTATAAAGTTTCCACACGTTAGAAAATATATATGCTTTTCTAATTTTTTTGATAAAGAAGCATCATGTCGGTTGGGGTTTTTGAGACATAAATTTTTAATGACCTTCCATGTGCTTGCCAAAGTAATCTCCCCCCACCCCTTTGACCTTTTTTCTATAGGATTCTTTTTTTTTTCTTTTCTTTTCTTTCTTTTTTTTTTTTTTTTTTTTTTTTTGCCAAGGCTGTTCTAAAGGACCCTCAGGATTACATTGGACTCACTCGGATAAACTAGGAGACTTTGCCTGTTTTAAGGTCAGCTGATTAGCAAACTCACTTCCACCTGCAGCTTTAAAGCACCTTTGTCATGTACTTTTGCATATTCATAGGTTCCAGGATGAGGATGTGTGTGGGAGGGAACTAGTCTGCCTAGTACATGTGACTGAATTATCAAATTAATTTGATTACCAGAAAGGCTTCATTTTAGAACAAAGTCATTTGCTGCTCTTTGCTACCTTATTCAGACCTGGAATCTTGCCTGGTTCTCCCTTGGATAGAAAGCTCCATGGTTCTGCCTGCCCTGCTTTGTTTGTCCCGGTGAGCAAAAACCTCAAACTCTGGGTCTGTCACCTCCAGGGCAACCTTTTTCCTGGACACATTGCAGAAGGGAATCCACACTGGGTGGAATTACTAGAAAGTGGTGCTAGGACCACAGCTTGGTTGGCAATTAAAGCACAGATTTCAGTTCCACCTTAGCAGGTTAAAACCTGTACACCACAGCCCTCCAGCCCCACAGTTTCTACTGACCCATCCCTTGCTTCTACCTCCGCCTTAAACTCTTACGTGCTCTGTACTCGGAGCCACCTGGGCTTAGCCTAGCACTGAGCCCAGAGTGGACCCCTGCACCCTGTTTTGCAGGGATCTGTTGGTGGCAATAGAAAGCCACACTCTCTTTAGACAAAACTTAGCCTTTTTCAATAAAAGTTTACAGATTTCTTGCTACGTAAGGTGACTTAGAGTCACCACAAGTAATCTTTATAGTAAGTGAAGAACAAAACAAAATCAGATTCCATCTTCTATGACGAATCAAGGCCCAGTGCCCTGTTCTCTGTGGAGGCCCGAGCAGCTACTCAGAGAGCCCAGAGGAGCCAGGAGCCCTGGAGAAAGCAGGGGCGGGGGGTGTCTGACATCACAGAAAGACAAATTTTCTCCATTAGGCCCACTCAAAGTAGGATTTGGTTGCTATAGCTTTCATACACTTGGGCATTTGAGGGAAGACTTTTCGATGCTTTATAGTCATTTTCTTATTCCACATCCCCTCCTAAACCCAGACACATTAAGGAACAGTTGACAGCACACAGGGATTTAGAAAGAAGTTTTAGAGCACGCATGCCAAACTTCATTCGGATCCTAACTTCCTTGGGGCTGTTTTGAAATGGAAAGTTGTGATAGTTTATAGTGATTCCTTGGGTATCTTGGGTGACAGGAAATGTTATTAAACATTCTCCCACTTGTCTGGGACAGTACTTAGCTTCCTAGGTAGGAGGATTTGCCCTCCTGGAACTAAAGGTTTTAAGGGTTAGACCAGCCAAGAGAATTCAGGAAAAAGTTTTTGTGTGATAGTAATGGACTTTTAAGAACCTTAAGGTCCTGAAATTGCTTGAGGTTATTTTAGACACCTGTGAAAAAAGTCCAATTCAAATGGCCTTGAGCAGAAAGGAAACGCCATGGCTCTTACGGCTGGTATAGCTCATGTGCCTGAGGAATTGCTGGAGGAGCCAGGACTTCAGATCCTGGGAGTGCCTCTGGACTTCCTCTTTCTAGCCAGCTTTGATCTCTGCTGGCCTCTGATTAGCTTTGTTCTGCACACAAGCGCTTTTCAAACAGTGGAGAAGATGCCTGCTGCTAGCCCCAGAGTTTTATCTTCCAGACTTAGTAACCCCAGAAGAGTGAGAACTCCTTTCTGCTAGTACAGTTGTAAGGACGGACTGGTCTTCCTCGCCTCCTATGTGCAAATTCTCGCAAAACCATACCAAACCAAACCAAATCAAACCAAACCAAACCAAACCAAACTGCTTTGTTAGCAGAGGTAGGGCATTATGATTTGATAGTCTTGGCCTCCATTGCTGTGAGCCTTTTACTTAATATCCATTACTAGAAAGTGCCCTGGGAAGGAGGTTATAATTCAGAGGGGCTGGGTCTTAGGTGAGGAGAGTGAGGCACTCACTTCAGATGCAAAATATAAGGAGACATTTAACCATTCAGAAGCCACAATAAGTAATATTGTAACGCAACATTTTAAAAAGTAATTGGCCAACTATGCGATGTGCATCGACTGCCTTTTTTGCTACATAAAGTTTTATTGGAGGCAGGGCTGAGATGAAGGTGAGCTGAGTATAGCAGGGTCATTTCAGTACAGGGTCATATCCTGTCTTTATTTAAAATTGCGATATTTTGTTCAAAAATTGTGGAGCAAGCAGAAAATATGTGGTGTAAGGGTCACTGAAGCAACTCGTTAGGGCTTAAAAAGGTTAATCTGATTCTCTTTCCTCTGCTGAGGTTAGCAGGGAGGTCAACATGGGGGATAGGCAGAGAGAGCTTTAACACCATCAATTTTTTTTTCTGAAAAAAGTGTTTGGAAAGAGTGATTCTTGGCATGCCTCCTGTACACCTGCCCCCTCCTGCATTGGGTGTAACATGTGGGACAGTGCACCTGAAGGGAAGGACACAGGTGTTTGGAGGAGTTCCATTTGCCTGGGTCCCTGGTTGGCACTGGCTCAGGGTAGCAGGAAGGAAAATCCCTGATCTTCATTCCTTATAGATTTGAATAAATCAGTGCTACCTCCCAACCAAGTCAATCAATCCTAGTTTATGGCAAGAAAATGGGGCCAGCTGGGAGAGGTGCTATCCGAGGGTGCCAGGGAGAAGAGTTTCTACTCATGACTCCAAGGCACCCTTTCTTTACTTTTAAATATTTGAAAACCCTGTTTTCATCAGATAAAACAGGCCTGAGGGCTGACTGGAGTGAAGGCTGCGATTTGCAGGCATACCTTAGAGATGCTGAAGGTTCCTGTCCAGGTCACCACAATAAAGTGAGTTGTAATTTATTTTTTATTTTTATTTTTTTGCTGGTAGAGGATCTTGCCTTCAATTTATAAAAAAAATGCAACATCTGTAAAGTGCAATAAAGTGAGGTATACCTGTATACTCCTGACTAAGGAAACACCACACATCTGAGCTTTCCCACTTCCCAATATTCTAATTATAAACACCAGGGTTATAAAAAGCTGGTGACTACTTGGTGTCTGCTATATGGAATTGTTTAGTGTTGAACTTTGGATGTATACTACCTGGGTCTTGTCCTAACTCGGTGGTCGGCAAACTCATTAGTCAACAGAGCCAAATATCAACAGTATAACGATTGACATTTCTTTTGAGAGCCAATTTTTTAAAACTGAAACTTCTAACTATACTTCTTCAAAATAGACTCGCCCAGGCCATGATATTTTGAGGAAGAGCCACACTCAAGGGGCCAAAGGGCCCCATGTGGCTCGAGAGCCGTGGCTTGCTGACCACTGTCCTAACTAATGTGGTGCAAAATCCAGTGGGGGGGAGATCTTAATGAAGCAAGGCAAGTCATGTCAGAAACCACCCAATAACTGCCCTGAGCCAAGGAAAGGGAAACCAGAGAGAAGAGGCAGTATCAAACATGTCTTCATGAAGGAGGATGCACTGGAGTCAGGACTTGAAGAAAAGGTATTCCAAGCAAAGGGGGCAGCATGAGCAAAGTCACAGATCTTGGAATATTTGGGACCTGGTAGCACACTTAACTGGTTGTGAATCCAGCAGATTACCAAACATGTTACACACTCTTTATGGACCAAGCTCTGGTGCTTTTCATGTATCATTTATTTTAACAACTTCAAAAAATCATGATGTAGGAACTAGCTCATTTCATAAATGATAAAGCTAAAATTTTAGAGCTTAACCAATGTTCCCAGCCCACATAGATAATATTTAAGGGCAAAGGCAGAACGAGGTTGCTATCAGGCAGATTTTGTATATGTATGTGTTTAAAAAAATGTGCCCACATCTTGAATAATTGTTTTCAGTCACCTGTGTTGTACCTTCATGACATACGGTGTGGGTAAAGAACCTGAATAGATAAGTAGCAGGCTTGATCTTATATTTTTCCCTGTTAGGCAGGCAAGAGAAAAAGCCAGCAGTCAGGTGCTAAACACAGTGTAAGTTCACGAACAAACATACAGAATGGTGGAAACAGAGGGAGGGATGGTCTTTTGTTGCACTTACACAGAAATGGGAGATCATCACTGAAATAACCTCAATGCAGCAATTTCCATTTTTACATTTAATTGGACTAGATCGGTTAGTGTTACCATCTGGCACCACTAGATGTCAGAGTAAGACTAAGGTTAAATTACTCTTTTTACTCTGCTTCTTTGGCCCCCTTTCCTGTAAAAAAAGTGGATTATGAAGTAGTAGGAAGGAATTAATACATTTTAAGGGGGAGGAAGAATTTAAAAAATGAGTTGCTATTATCCTAAATATAGGTTTTACTCTACATTTTGTATTACCGTTTGGAGAACATTGCATCACTCTCAGAAAAGTAAAGTAACTCCCAATAAATACCCATTTAGAGTCAATATTTTACATTTGTTTTGGTTTGAAAAAGTACTCACTGAAAAGGTGCAGCTTTATTATTTTTAAAAATTTACATTTAAAGTACTTTTATTGATTTCAGAGAGGGAGACGAGGAGAGAGAGAGAGAGAGAGAGAGAGAGAGAGAGAGAGAGAGAGAAGTATCAGTGATGAGAAAGAATCATTGATCAGCTGGGGATCGAGCCCACAACCCAGGCATAAGCTCTGACCACCAAATGGAACCGTGACCTCCTGCTTCATAGGTTGACCCAAAGCCACACTGGCTGGGCAATAGTAGATTTTGGATTGTTTACTTAGGATGTTTAAATTGTGATTTTAATAAAAAGAAAGCAGACATAAAAGGTGTCTTGTGGCTACTGTTATCCACATTTATGAAAACAGTATATGTTCAGAATGATATGGCATTTGTGAGATATTCTTTTGATTCTGTGATCTGGGTGAGTTTAATAGACGGTAGCTCAGCTACCTTTATGGATGCTGCTTTACTCAAAGATATCTTACTAAATTCACAGAATTTTATTGCTTAAATGATGTGAAGAAGATTTTTCAAAAGGAATAAGAATTCATATTTTTCTTCCCCTGTTGTATTCCTTCCATTAATATGTAGATTTTTATTAAGGAGTAAATATTCAGAATTTTGGGCTTCTGATTTTACTTATTATTATGTTAGAATGTTAGTGCTATTGTTTTATGGCTATTAATGGTTTATGTTACATTTTGTCCTTTGCTTTTGGCCTCTCTGGCTTGCCGGCAGAGCAACTCCATCCTGTGTTCATGGCTCACTGTCCTCATTAATGTGAGTGCTTCCTTTTCCAAATTTAATGCCTTATGCAACCTATCCTTTTCTTACCAGTGGTCAGAGAATCTTTTACTAGCTTTTTACCTTTGATAGCAATGAAGAAGATGAAAATAAGTTTATTTCCCCCAATTTACTCTGGTGACCTGTTAGTAGTTCTTACTACTTCCAATCAAACACAATAGATTGATATTTATTCCCAGGGAAAAGACTAGATATTTTGATTCATGTGGAATTAGCCTTTGTGTCATTCCATTTCCCACAGTTGCCCAATTTTTCACGGTTACTACCCCATTTCATCCAGCTATTTCCTACATACTGCCTCTCCGGGAGTTTCCTCCTTACAGTTCTGAATGTTTGGAATTATGCTAGACATGAGAACAAGCTTCTCATCAAGGTTATGTTTGTCAATGTTTGCCATTAAAGAATGGTTTCCTTTTTTTCTATCATGAAAACAAACATGGGAAGAAACCAATATATCAGAGATCTAGGTTAAGTTCACACTCTCCTTTTTTCAAAACTTCACTTTGTATAGGAAAGCAGCATTAAAACAAAGCAGACCAGTTACAGTTTTTGTTTGAATGAAAACATTTAGTAGGAGCTCCGTCAGTCTGCAGGGACTCAGGGTCATTGCTGCTCCCAGCGTGGCCCACAGACCAGCGGCAGCAGCATTACCAAGGGCATTTTTAGAAATACAGAATCGAAGGTCCCATTTCAGACCTGCCGAATCACGCTCAGGTGCAGCAAGATCTCCAGGTGATTTTCATGCGCAGTGTAGTTTGAGAAACACTGAGTGTGGCCTGGTTAGAATTGAGACCACTTTATCTGTTTTAGTTCAGCTGCGTAACACTTCGAATGCGAGAGCCCGTCCTGCACTTTCCCCTGTTTTCCTCTTCCTTTTTCATTTTCATAAAATAGGAGAACGTTGTTAAAGAAATTTCATTTTTGTTGTTGAGAAAACAGAAAAAAAAGTAAAAGAAAAGAAAAAAGAAGCACTGTTTTAACTTTTTCTATCTCCGAACTGAGATTCGATGAAAGGGAAAATATAAAGTATAGCTCCAGTGGTTTGCAGAGCAGTATATTACTTGATCTTTATTCTGTATAAGACTTTGTCCCCAAATAGAACAATAATACAAAATTCCCCACTAAATTCATATTCCTTTTTAAACAGTTCTTTATGGTTAAAAGTATTACATATGTCCCCTTCCCCCCCATTAACCCTCTCCAACCTGCCCCAGCCCCCACCTCTGGCTCTCACCACCCCATTGCTGTGTCCATGGGCCATGAGTATATGCACACAAAGTCCTTAGCTGATTACCTCCCACCAACCCACCCTCCCCCACCTTCCCTCTGAGATTCTGCACTCTGTTCCATGTTTCTGGATTAAATTCACATTCTTTTTTAAAAAAAATATGTTTTTATTGATTTCAGAGAAGAAGGAAGAAGAAAAGAGAGAGAGAAACATCAATGATGAGAGAGAATCATTGATCGGCTGCCTCCAGCACTCCCCACACGGGGATTGAGCCTGCAACCTGGGCATGTGCCCTTGACAGGAATTGAACCCAGGACCCTTCATGCTGCAGGCCAACATTCTATCCACTGAGCCAAACCAGTTAGGGCATATTCTTTACTTTTCTATGGCCTCTCCTATCTCTTCAACCTGTGAAATTCTTCTTTCTTTTCTTTAGTCTCTTTCTCCACACCTCATCTCGCTCGTGCCCTGTTCCAGCTGGCAATAGTTTTTGGAGCATGTTGCAATGTCAATACCTTGTTAAGGTGTTTTCAATTGTTGGATCTGAGACAACGTCAGGACTATTTTACCAGGAATGCTGGATGGGTAGGGTGAATCTAGGGATGGGTAGGGTGAATGTGGGGACGGGCTGAGTTTCTTTCTGCCTTCTCACACTGCAGGAGCCTTACAAATATGGGCTCTCTGTCCCTGATGCAGCACTGCTGTCTGGGTAAGTAATGAGAAGTTTTCTGCTTCTAGCCGGATAATTAGGACAGTTTAAAATGTATTTAAATTTATTAGTCAACTAGACATGGCATCATTGAGATTCCCTCTTTTTTTAAAGTTTAAATTCAATACAGTCGGGTGTAGAAGTTAAAGATGGGATGAATGTTATAACTTTTCTTTCTTTTTTATATTTTATTTTTAAATTCATTTATTGTCTAAAGTTTGACATATGTCTTCTTTTCCCCAGACTGACCCCCATCTTCCCCCCAGCAGTTCCCATCCTGGGCAAACTTTTATTTCTAACAGGTGGCACATAACATTTAAAATTTATAACAAAGATAAAAAAGAAAAATAATAAGGTAGTGAAGAACTGGGGGTGGTGTGTAGGGGCTGAGGGGGAGAAGAGGAAATGGGGAGGGGATGGGAGATATCTGTAATACTATCAACAATAAAAAATATATTAAAATAAAAAATCTTTAATACCAGCATATTGTTTAAAATTGTCTAACTTTATTAGAGTGTTTTAGTTTGGCAGTTAATGTTTTAGATTTTAAAAGTAACATTTTAAGTATTTAAATTTTTTTCAATTCATATACATCATTTACTAAAAGCATTTTTTTCTTTTTTTGTTCAAGAAATGTTTGTTGTCCAGATTATCTATGAAGAAAAAGGGATGAAAATATTTTGGTGGTTCAAATCTGATAAAATCCAGTTTCATTCCAAATATAGCACAGCTAATCTTCCCTCCCCCCCTCTACAAAGGAAAATGTAGTGTGAAGCATGTTTTTCTTTTTATAACACTCTTTTTTGGTTAATTTAAACATGCATTTTGAGTGGTCAATTTTTACTCTTTTTTTGCAAGGTTAACTATAGGTCAATGGTGTTTGTTTCTTTAATACTGACTTAACTCTGACTGCTGTTGACATTTTTTAAGGTCTATTTCTTCTAATACTACATAATTTAAGGAGAAAAATCAAGACTAATTAGTTGTTAATGAGAAACGCATATAATGAGAAACAAATGTAACATTAATGTCATGTACAATGTATGTCTGTGTGGTTTAAAAGGTAGGAACACAACCATTATTCAAAATTAGGGAATAAAATCATCATAATAATTACTAGCAGATGTGTTGGAACTTGTGTTGCAAGTGAAAATTTCTTTGTCAGAACACTGTGTTGCAATGTTTGATAGTATGCATTTGATACTATTTTTGAAGGGCTTATGTTTTTCACCAAAGTCTTTTTTAATCCAGCTGTCTGGAATCCTTAGGAGATGGAGAAAGATTTAAGCTAATATTTTCTCTTCTTCTCAACTTTACTATTTCCATTGTACAGCACAGAGATAGTCTTTGACAACTTCTGATGGCAGGTTTGACTGTGGCAGCCCATCACTCTGCCAGGCTGTTGTACATTCACTGTTAAAGGAACATCTTGTGTGTTTCCCAGTTTTAGATCCACAAATTATGCATGATTTTGCTACCAGAGACTGTTAAACTCCACATGGTGGCTGGAATGCAGTGATCAGATGACCTAATGGATGTCTGCATACCTGAGGCTGCTGAGTTGGACCTACTAGTTCTCAACCTCCTGTGTGCAGGTCCTGGTCTGTCGAGCAATGTCTTGGGTTTGAGCAATAGTCTTTTCCACCTCAGGGAACTGGATGGAGGCAACTCTGAAACATTGTCATATCTGAATTACAGACTAGAAGACTCTATGTTTTGGGTGATAAAGATGTGAGGATAAGGGTGAGGAAGGCAGGAAGGGAAGACAGATGGTGAAACAATCTAAAAAGAGTACCAGGTTGAGGTGTTTACCCTTGAGCTTTTAAATGGTATAGACCTAAATCAGTTATTGTAATAACAGCAATTTTCAAAGTCCTGCTCATCCATCCATCCAACAAATATTTATCAATTGTTCTCTATGTTCTGGAGCAGAATTTATAGTGACAAATAAAACATAGAAATCTCTGTTCTCATGAAACTTACATTTTAGTGAACAATATTTAAAATCAGTTAGACCTATTAGGGTTACTATAGTCTAAGCACTGGTGTAGATATTTTACATATGATATCTCATTTAACCCTAATAACAATCTTCATAGGTTTTTCTAATTGAAAAGGCAACAAGACTCTTATGACATAAGCAGTACTAAAGATGAAAATAACACATACTTCCAGCAATACATAATTGCTAGAAAAATATTTTTTATTATTTCAACCAAATGAACATTCAAGCTACTGCAAGGATTAAATAGATACATGTATAAGGAACGGTATGTGTGTCTATATATGATTATTTATATGCATATTTATTTATAACATATTTATTTTATGTAAAGGGAAAAAAAACTATCTTCATTGTAATATTAAAATTAACTCTGATAAAACAAACCTGAAGGGAAAGGCAAACATTAGAATATATGTTGGGAGGGTGTTTTATGTTGGAGCCAGTTACTAATAAAGGACACTTTTTCTAGAAGTATGGTACATAGACCACTTGCATTAGTCCCCTAGGATGTTTGCTAAAATTGCCAGTTGTGGGGGATTTCTCTAGATATAGTGTATATGAGTAGCTGGATGTGGGGCTCAGGAATCTGCCTTCACACCATATCCCTATGTGATTTTTGTTTACAGTAAAGTTTGAGAACCACTGAGATAAGAGTGTTATTTTCATAATATTTCAGCTGGTCTCTCTATTTGAAATTCTCAGTGTTATGTTGTCAGCTGGTGAACATCTGGCTAGAATTCTAATATAAGCAATAATAGTGGCTAATAACATACAGTATCCATTAATGTTAAACAAGGGTGTCTGTTCTCTGGCATTATGAAACTTAGAATATTACTTTTCTTTTACTATGTGTGTTGTAAACCAGTAGCATAAATCTCAATTTTTGTCTAATGTTATCTCTGATGGCTGTTGTTTCATTTATAATATAATATTCAATGCTTTGGTTTCTTTGTTCCTTGATATTTTATTATGTCCCCAATCTTCTCTCAAGACAATTTCTTTATTTAAAAGTTATTTTGAAAATAATTGATTGGTAATTAGTTGTCCTTACCCTTATAACAACAATATATCATTTGTCTTATTAAATTATTAAATATATGTGTTTTTAATTGGTCCAGGTAATATTAAATAATTAAAAAATCTCAATGGCTTAACAAACACACAAGAAACAAATTTCTCACTTATGCTGCTGGTCTAATGAGTGTGTGTGGCTTTGCTTCTCACAGTTAAAAGGAAGGTAGGTCGAGGAGACTACTTATAGTTGCACTGTCTGAAATGGGACCTCTTTGACAAGGTTTGAGAATTGAAGGGCCCCACAAACACTTGACTGCTTTGGAAGATGCACAAGTCATTTCCTCTTGTCCACCATGGCCAGAGCTGGTTGCATGGTTTTACCTAATACTAAGGGGGCAGGAAAATGTGGGAGAGCACTTATCTACTCTTATCATATTTCTGGTATCTTTAAATTGCTGTTCAGTTCCCACTGTTAGCCATGAACAAAGCAGATGTGGGTTACTTATTTCCTTTAACCAGCAGGAAGGCAGAAAGAAGGCATCTCTGTTAAAAGACATTGTTACTTGGGTCAGTCAATCAGTGAAAAGAAATTTTCTTGCCCCTATGATTAGGCACTATGAAAACTACAAATAAAGTGTAAGACATAGCAATAAATAAATAAAAAATAAATAAATAAATAAAATCATGATACAAAAGAGAAACAGAATATGTGACAAAATCATACCCATGTGATAGTTTTTAACCCAGCCCCCCCCCCCAAAAAAATTTAGAAGCATGATAGTGCTAACAAAAAGGCATAGTGGACAGGCACTATAGGAAACTACATAGACATTTTTTTTTTGGCTCCAAATTTTAAATTATAGATAACATATGAAAATGCACTGTTGTGTGAGCAGAAGCTACAGCAGTGAATAACAGACAAAGTCCCTGCTCTCCTGGAACTTGCATTAAAGAGCATAGTAATGGCCAATATGTATCCAGGCTTATTATTAGTACTCTCGGTACTACTTTCCATACATTATTTCACTTAATCCTTGTAATAGTCTTATGACATTGCAATTTAAGAGTGAGTAGTAAAATGAACTTTGAGGAAATAGGCACCTTCTTTTAATGTTTTTAAAATTCTTATGAATAAGGAGTAGGCTTAGAAATATTAGGTTAGATCGTATTAAAGGATTTTTATAGGCCAAAATGATTAAATATTGGCATTTTTATAAAATTAAACTTAATAGTCAGTATTTCCTGAAATTATTATCAGAACAAAAGTATGCATTATCATCATTCATCATTATCACTTTAACATTTATTGAGTACTTCAGTGTGTCCAGCATTGTACTAACATTATGCATATGTTTTCTCATTACATTCTAGATGAGTGTCCTATGGCTCTTGCAAACAAATTACCACACATTTAGTGGCTTAAAAAAACACAAATTTAATTATCTTACAATTCTGGAAGACATCCAAATAGGTTTCACTGGGCTAAAATTAAGTTATTGGCAGGATTATGTTTCTCCTGGAGACTCCAGGGGGCAATCTGTTCCCTTGCCCTCTACTGGTTCTAGAAGCTATCTGGAGTCCTTGGTTCGTGGCCTCTCCCTCTCTCTTTAAAGACAACAACCATGGCGCTATGACCTCTGAGTCACATCTCCTTCTCTGAGTCTGCAGAACATTTGTGATTACACTGAAGCCACTTGGATAATACAAAACAATCCCCTCTATCAGGTCCTTACCTTAATCACATCTGCAAAGTCCCTTTGACATATAGGATAATACAGATACATGTTCCAGATTAGAATGTGGACGTTTTTGTGGAGTTCATTATTCTGCCTATCACACATTCTACTATAAGTCCATGTAGTATGTACTATCATTATCTCTGTTTTATAGACGAGAGGAGAGCTGGGTTTAGAGAGGTCTGGTAATCTGCCTCAAGTCTCGCTGGACAGTGATGGAACTAGGCTGAGAACAGAGGCATCTTAACAGATTCTACTCTATCCATTGAACCAAGACAACAACATGACAGTTCTAGGTGATTGCTTATGTATCCACTGAAACAACTCAATCCAGTAAGTCAGAGGCAATTTATCCTGGTAGAACAAAAGGACGGTTGCTCTACTTATAATTATGATTCTGGATCAATTTTTTTCTCCCATGCTTTAGAGTGTGAAGTTCTGGAATTAAAGTAATTAAAATGAAAACTACAATGTAATTTCTTTTTTCTCACAAATGATTGGTAAAATGTAAAAGCTCAACAATGTGACTTTGTTGATACTCTTATACTTTGCTATAAAGAATGCAGAACTGTCAAGCCCCAAGTGGACTACCTCTACATTTACTGTTTGGCACAAGGGACCATTTTTCTGTCTGCTTTCTTTGTACATATCTTTGCATTTATAAGGATTTATATTTTTCATCTTTCCAATCCTGTGCCTTTAAAAATTATTTTTTCCTCCCATGGTTTTCCAAGGCCATTCTTTCATAGACTGTCTACATTTCTGACACCTTTATCATCTCCTTAGTCTTACCTCTTTCTTTTTGTTGTTTTTTTAAATCTTTATTGTTCAGATTTATTACAGTTGATACTCTTCTCCCCACCCCCTCCATAGATCCCCTTCACCTGGTTCCCACCCCACCCCATGCCCTTATTCCCCCACATCCACTGTCCTCATCCATAGGTGTATGATTTTTGTCCAGTCTCTTCCCGCACTCCCCACACCACTTTCTCCCCGAGGATTGTCAGTCCACTCTCTTTCTATGCCCCTGATTCTATTATATTCACCAGATTATTCTGTTCACCAGATTTTTTATTCACTTTACTTTTAGATTCACTTGTTGATAGATATGTATTCATTGTTCATAATTTTTATCTTTACCCTTTTCTTCTTCTTCCTCTTCTTAAAATATACCTTTCAGCATTTCATATAATACTGGTTTGGTGGTGATGAACTCCTTTAGCTTTTTCCTATCTGTGAAGCTCTTATCTGACCTTCAATTCTGAATGATTGCTTTGATGGGTAGAGTAATCTTGGTTGAAGGTTCTTGCTATTCATCACTTGGAATATTTCTTGCCACTCCCATCTAGCCTGCATAGTTTCTGTTGAGAAATCAGCTGACAATTACAGGTACTCCGTTATAGATGACTAAATGCTTTTCTCTTGCTGCTTTTAATATTCTCTTTTTGTCTTTTGTCCTTTGTCCTTGGCATTTTAATTATGATGTGTCTTGGTATGGTCCTCTTTGGATTCCTTTTGTTTGGGATTCTCTGCACTTCCTGGACTTGTAAGTCTATTTCTTTCACCAGGTGGGGGAAGTTTTCTGTCATTATTTCTTCAAATAGGTTTTCAATATCTTGTTCTCTCTCTTTTGGCACACCCATAATTTGGATGTTGGTACGCTTGAACTTGTCCCAGAGACTCCTTACACTATCTTCATAATTTTGGATTCTTTTTTCTTTTAGCTTTTCTGGTTGGGTGGTTTTTGCTTCTTTGTATTTTAAATCTTTGACTTGATTCTTGCAGTCCTCTAGTCTGCTGTTGGATCTCTGTATATTATTATTTTTTATTTCAGTCAGTATATGCTTAATTTCTAGTTGGTCCTTTTTCATATCCTCAGGGTCTCACTAAATTTATAAGCCTTTTCTAGAAAATTCTTGGAAAACCTTATAACCCTGCTTTTGAACTCTATATACTTTAGTTTGCTTTCCTTCATTTCTTTCATTTGTGACCTGTTTCTTTGTCTCTGTATTTTGGCTGCTTCCCTGAGTCGATAGAGTGTCTTTGTGTGCTAGGTGTCCTATAGGGCTCAGTGGCTTGGCCTCCCCAGTTACCTGAGGTGGAACCTCTTGGTGCACCACTTTGTGGGCTGTGTGCACAGTCTTGTTGTAGTTAAGCCTTGATTGTTGTTGATATCACTGGGAGGAATTGTCTTCCAGGCCAAATGGCTGTGAGTTTCAGCTGTGTCTATGATAGGAGAACTTCCGTGCTAGAGACACCTTTATGGGGCAAGACTTGCTTCAGTGGGGCTTTGGTTCTCACTGAGTCTGCCCATTGAGTGTGTCCCTTATGGATTTTAAGAGGTGTAATCTAGATGGTCCTACTCTGACTCCTGGGTATACTGGCTCTTTGATCTCCAAGGAGGTGCTAATTTAGCCTCTGCCTGAGGCCACCACCCAGAAGGAGCTGCAGAGAAATCTGCAGATTCTTCTTTGTTTGGGTTTTAGAGGTGCCCAGATGAGGCCCAGCTGTGAAGCAATGCAAGCTGCTCTGGGGCCTTGGGCCTTCTTTTGGATGTTCTGGGTCTCTCTGACTCAACTGCAGTTTGTTAGGTAAGTTTAGATTTCAAAGGACCAGACCATTCATATGCAAAAGCCTCTGTGCACAACTTGGATGGGGCGGAGTCTCAGGGTGGAGCAAATAGCAATGGCTTCCCATTAGCCCTGCCCTAAGAGGTCCCTGGGTCTCAGTGTCCTTTGGTAATTGCTGCATGCACCTCTGAGAGAAAGCTGCCCTCGAGTTCTGCCCAATGCCAGACAGTCCAGTTTCTCCCTATATGAGACTGTGTCCCCAGGACTGCACCTCCATACCTCTACACTTTACTTTGCACATCCTCCGAGTCTCAGTGTGTTTTTCTCTTCCCTTCTAGTTGTAGAATTTCCACTCAGCCAGCCTTCCTGTGGTTCTGGATGATGTCCATTTTGTCTTTTAGTTGTAGTTTTGAAGTGGTTGTGCGAAGCAGCAAGTTCAGGTGTTTACTTATGCCACCATCTTGGTTTCTCTTAGTCTTACCCTTTTCTTTAGAAATATTAACAGATATGGGCTTCCTATGGAATAATCTTTAATTATCTGGCACTGTATTATTTGATGATCTAATAGTTAAATTTTGGTCTTTCTATCTTTATCATCTTCATGCTCTTCCTAGATAATCCTACTTACTCTCAAAATGTAATCCATCCCTGACATGCTTATGATGTCAAAATTTATTTCACAGCACCTTAAGAAGACCAAGTTAAATTTCTCATTATTTTCTCAAATATACCCCTTCTAAATTTTCTATCTTTATCTTTCTATTTTACTTACCAGAATCTCCATGTACTTCATACCCTAAAAACTTTGAGATCAATATTATTCTTCTTTCTCATCACCTCCATTAAAGAATTCTCACAATAATTCTTTGAACTAGGTGTTATCATATTTGTTTTATAGAGGAGAATAGTGAGTCCTGCACATAGCAAGAAACCTTTAGCTATCATACAGCTAATTGTGAATGCGCATAGATTTAAACCCAAATCTGTCTGATTTCATACCACATATTATTTACAGTTAGTACAGTGCCTACTCATAAGCACTTATAAAAGCTTGTTAAATCAGTAAAGACCTAATAAATAAAAGTCTTATAGGAATAATTAAGATGAAAACTGTTAGTGAGGCCTAACCGGTTTGGCTCAGTGGATAGAGCATCAGTCTGTGGACTGAAAGGTCCCAGGTTCGATTCTGGTCCAGGGCATGTACCTTGGTTGCAGGCACATCACCTGCAGGAGATGTACAGGAGGCAGCTGATCAATGTTTCTCATCAATGTTTCTCTCTCATCAATATTTCTGGCTTCTTGTCCTTCTCCGTTCCTCTCTGTAAAAAATTAATAAAATGTATTTAAAAAAACTTGTCAGTGAGTATTCATCTCCTGAAATTAATTTTCTGGTTTAGGCAAGTCTAATTACTATGAATTCTCTTTAATGAGCTGTTTTCACCTTTGCTATTCTATCACACATCTGTCCATGTTATTCTTTTATGTATCTAAATTTTTAGGCAGATTAATCTTTTCTCAACTCGGTATAATGGACAGGTTTCTTGCACAGTTTTAGAATTTTCATTTAAAGTGCATTAAAAATAAAGTCTATATTGCTGTGGGCTCTGAAAAATCAATATTGTATTTGCTTTTTGTTTTGTTTTTAAAATATTTAAGATTCTCTTAAAAAACAATTTATTTTTAATGTATTAAAATTGGTTTAATATAAATAATGGCAGTCGCAGACAGCTCACAGAATAGAATGATCATAAATGTTTCCCCCTTTCTTTAGTAAAGGTTTCAGGTAAATCTTGAGTTTAAAGTAAAGTCTTAAGCAGCCTTAGGCTCTGCAAATAATAGCACCAACAACAAATCGAAGGGCATGTTTATGTTCTTCTTAAGAAAGATCACTGCCAATTGATCTTTTTGGCATAACACACACATATGAATAGCTGTATATAATAATTAAAGTAGAAACAGTATATTTTTTGAAAGTGACCAATAGTATTGATAGATATGATAGGATGAACTATTTGGAAGCATTTTGTCTGGAACATATGGAAATGTGTGTTTTGCCATGGAAATTTTATTTTCAACTAGAGGCCTGGCGCACGAATTTGTGCACAGGTGGGGTTCCTCGGCCTGGCCTGTGTGGATTGGGCCAAAAATGGCAGTCCAACATCCCACGAGGGGTCCCCGACTGGGACAGGGCACTCTGCAAAGTTGCTGTTCCTCAGCAGCTCCTGCATTGAACATCTGCCCCCTGGTGGTCCGTGTGCATTATAGCTACTAGCCAGTTGGTTGGAGATCTATCTATCTATCTATCTATCTATCTATCTATCTATCTATCTATCATCTATCTATGGCATATTCCATGGTATAATATGCCTGTAGTAGCTACTTATGGTTCAGATAAAAGGCCATTGATCTTAGTTTAATTTTAATCCATTATAATAGTTTTAAAGAATTGCAGGCACTAGGCTCTGAAGTTGCAATGGTCAAAGACAGAAATGGTCATTGTCCTAATGTAGTCACAGCTTAGTGGAGGGAACAGACATTCAAATAGTTTAAAGAGCATTTGACTTCTGGTCAAGATGGCAGGGTAGGGAAATGCAGTACTTGCATCCTCCCACAACCACATAAAATATACAGCTAAACTCAGAACAGCCATTTAGAACCACCCGAAGTATAACTGAATGGAAGTCCTACAGCTAAGGATATAGAGAAGCCTCCACATCAAAACTGGTAGGAGGGGTAGAGGTGCAGAAGGGGATAGTCCCACATCCATGTGTGGCAGATAAGAATTGGGAGGGGTATCTCACTGTCCCTGTTGATGAGTGAGGGGTGCCAGCCCCACCCCAGGCTCCAAGCCCACAGTTCCAGTGCCAGGAAGAGAGGTCCCTACAAATTCTAGCTGTGAAAATCAATGGGGATTGAGGCGGAGTGAGGTGGAGGCTGCTGGACTTCCAGCCAGTTCCTTTTGAAGGGCTTAGCACAGACTTTTTCCCTCTGTGTTCCAGCACTGGGGCAGCAGCTTGAAGCAACACCTATATTTCTTGCTAAGTGGCTCCAGGCTTAGACCTAGCAGCAGCCGGACTTTGGTTTGCAGCTTGGCCTCTCATGAGCACCTCCAAGCCCAGCACAAGTAGTAGCTGTCTGCAGATCACTTTGTAGCTCAGGCCAGGTGGCCCTGGGAAGAACATAGGCAGTGGGTGACCTTGGCCTGTACCTCCTGGGAGGCCCATAGCCAGAACACCCAGTGGGTAGCTTCATTCCATCTCAGAACACTCAACCATCTCCACAAGTGACACACATCAAGGTGTGGACTCAGCTGGCACCAGAGCCCAGCTGAAAGTAAGTCCTGCTTTGTGGGGTGGGCTCCTGCACAGCTGATCCTCCACAGAGGTTGCAGCCAGTCATTGAAGCTGATTGGCCTGGAAATAAATCCCTTGCTTGACATGCCAACAGCAGTCAAGGCTCAACTACAAGAGGAGGGTGTGCACAAGTCACATGGTCAGGGAGTGCACTTTGAGTGCCCCGCTCAGGTGAATGGGGTGGCTGTACTATAGGACCATACTGGGAAGCTACTATATTAGGCCACTCTGCCAGGACTGGAGACATAGCAGCTTTATCTAATACATAGAATCAAACACAGGGATGTTGCCAAAATGAGGAGATAAACAGGTCCCAAATGAAAGAACAGAACAAAACTCCAGAACAAGAACTAAACAAAATGGAGACAAGCAATATACTAAATTCAGAGTTCAAACACTGGTTATAAGGATGGTCAATGAACTTAAGGGAAAAGTGGTTGAACTTAGACCTTCGACAGCATAAAAAGGACATTAAAAAGGGACATGGAAACCATAAAAAAGAACACATCAGAAATGAAGTATACACTAACTGAAATGAAGAATAATTTACATAGAATCAACAGTAGAGTAGATAAAGCTGAGTATTAAAACAGCAATTTGGACTATAAGGAAGCAAAAAAACCCCCAATCAAAACAGCAAAAAAGAAAGGGGAAAAAATGAAGATAGTATAAGGAGCCTCTGGGATAACTTGTACCAATATTCACATCCTTGGCATCCTTGGGGTGACAGAGTTGAACAGAGAGAGAGAAAAAAATTGAAAACCTATTTAAAAAATAATGTCAAAATCTTATCTAACCTGGTGAGATAGACACACAAGTCACGGTGGCGGCGGTGGTGGTGGCTCTGCTGCGGCTTTAAACTCCACATGACGGCAGCGGCATTTCTCCTTCTTTCTAGTTGTAGATATCCAATTCTGCCAGCTTTCCTGTGGTTTTGATGAAATTCTTTTCGATTTTAGTTGTGTTTTTTTTTTTTTTTTTAATTGTTGATGAGGCAGCAGCTTAGGAATCTACCTAGGCTGCCATCTTGGTTCGAGTCCTGTGAGTTTTATTTTTAACATATATTTTTATAATTTCAGAGAGGAAGGGAAAGGGAAACTAACTTTGCAAAAAACAGATGTAATCCAGGAGAGAGAGAAATACCAAAGATGAGAGAACATCATTGTTTGGCTGCCTCCTGCATGCTCCACACTGGGGATCAAGTCCACCACCCCAAACAATAATCAAGCTGTGACCTTCTGGTTCATAGGCCAATGTTAACCACTGAGCCACACCAGTGGGGCAGTATCTAGGAGTTTTAGATATGATACTTGTAGCTGGATCAGGGAAGAAGAGAGGGTGTGGAGGAAATTGATGTTTATAAATCCTTTACTGGGTGTCAAGTACTTTATTTCCTTCCTTCCTTCCTTCCTTCCTTCCTTCCTTCCTTCCTTCCTTCCTTCCTTCCTTCCTTCCTTCCTTCCTTCCTTCCTTCTTCCTTTATCTCTTTATTTCTTTATATTTTATTGATTTCAGAGAAGAAGAAGGAGGGGAGAGAGGGAAACATCATTAATGAGAGAGAATCATTGATCTGCTGCCTCCAGCACACCTCACACTAGGGATCAAGCTTGCAACCCGGGCATGTGCCCTTGACTGGAATCAAATCTGGGACCCTTCAGTCTATAAGCTGATGCTCTATGCACTGAGCCAAACCAGTTAGGGCTGTCATGCACTTTAAATGCATTGTTTTAATAACAGTCCTGAGATAAATAATTCCCATTTGCACATGATGATACTGAGATATAGAGAAGTCAAGTTAACTTCTTCATGGTCTCTAGTAACTGTGCAGGACTGACCCTGCTGACCCCACTATGCAACTTGCAGCTTCGTTAGCTCTCCTAGTAGATTCTTCACAAACAGTAGCTTTCCTTTGCCTTAGGCCAGTGGTCGGCAAACTCATTAGTCAACAGAGCCAAATATCAACAGTACAACGATTGAAATTTCTTTTGAGAGCCAAATTTTAAAAAAATATATATTTTATTGATTTTTTACAGAGAGGAAGAGAAAGAGGGATAGAGAGTTAGAAACATCCACGAGAGAGAATCATGGATCAGCTGCCTCTTGCATACCCCCTACTGGAGATGTGCCCGCAACCAAGGTACATGCCCTTGACCGGAATTGAACCCGGGACTCTTCAGTCCGCAGGCCGACGCTCTACCCACTGAGCCAAACCGGTTTTGGCAAGAGCCGAATTTTTTAAACTTAAATTTTTTCTAAAGCCACTTTTTCAAAATAGACTTGCTCAGGCTGTGATATTTTTGTGGAAGAGCCACACTCAAGGGGCCAAAGAGCCACACGTGGCTCACGAGCCACAGTTTGCCAACCAAGGCCTTAGGCCAATACACTTCAGGGATAATTTCTGTAAAAATATTAGAGAATATTATCACACAGGTCAGAGTTTCCTCTATTTAAGGCCCTCGAAGCCAATGGAAAATGAGAAATAATTTGCATGTCCTAAGTGACTAGAAGAAAGTTAACATTCTTATGATAACTTGAAACAATTTTACTTGAAAAAAGTTTACAGATGTCAGAAAAACAAACATTGCAAAAACAGAGGTAATACAGGAGTATGGTTTCTTTGGTGTTCACCAGGGAAAATGGCCAATTCAATAAATGCTCTTTTAGTTCTGTGTTTTTATGCAATTCAGAGTCTTAAAGTAAATGTACAAAGTCTGGCTTTTAAGAAAATATTAAATTAAATGAAAAATATTTCAAAATAATGCAGGCATGTGAGGCTGAACTATTATATATATATGTATATATGCATATATATATATGTATATGTATATATGTATAAAATGCAGGCTTTTATTCCTGTAATATTCTTTATGAATATAGATATGATTCACAGAATAGAAAAGACTGACACAAATACAGGAAAGGAGAAAAAAACTGCTTTCAGGTGCAGAATATTGAATGCATAATTCAACAGTTAAAAAGAATAAATTTATGGGCAGCTGATCAGTTAACATTATTTGTGGCTTCCTGTGGTTAAATGATATAGCTAATTCCATTCTCATTTATGAGCCACAAACAACATTCATTTGCCAGTATGAGAATTAAACTGACACACTCAGCAAATGGGTCTAAAAACCAACTAATAAAAGTGGAAGTTTGTGAATGTTAGCCTATCAGTGTCAGTTTCAGGCTTCACACAAAACACCAAGCCTACTTCCCAGAAATCTCTATTCCATTGGCATTCATTTGGTATTGGACATTAGTTATTTACTTATAAAATATGTACTCATTACAAAGGTTTGTGAGTGCAGTTGCATTAATTATTCATCCTAAGATTCTGAAACCTGTTGGAGGATCTGAAAGGTAATTTCAGCTACTGATGGGAAATGTTCCACATGAGAGCCCATCAGCAAGGTTTCAGGAAGTGGGTCATGGATTTGAAGATAGCATCCAATCAAGCACTTTTATCATTTCCCTTAAAATTCTTCACCATTTAGAAAATTAGAAGAGATAATTATGAAATTTGATACCTTTTTTCCCCTGAAAAAAATCAATACATTAAAAAATCAGTCCAAATACATACATTTATATCTTATTTATTCTACTCCACCATACTCCCTTGAGTGACTATAGACTAAGAATCGAAGTGTTACAGAAATCAAAATTGTTTTACTATTTTCATTTTTATAATAGAATAATAGCATTCCATACTTTAAGTATAGCTTATATCAGTGCAGAAATCTAGGCATAAATACCGAAAAAATAGAAGATTGTTAATTCATTATAAGAAATGTTTTATTTCTGAATGTCTAATATTATTTTCCATGGTACTTGTTTATTATGATCTCAAAGTCTTAATATGATTTATTCATATATTTTGAAATATATAGTTTAGCTACTCTAAAATACCCTAAAAATATTAGTAATTGATTATATATACATATATGTGTGTATATTATATATAAATGTACACACATACATATATATATATTACATAAAATTTATATTACATAAAACATAAATATATGTAATTATTAAACTCAAACTAGTCCTGGCCATTGTGGCTCAGTTGGTTGAGCATCATCCCATGTACCAAAAGGTTGAATGTTTGATTCCTTGGGTAGGGCATATGCCTGGGTTGTGAGCTCAGTCCTCAGTAGTAGGTGTGCAGGAGGCAGCTGATTCATATTTCTCTCACATAGATATTTCTCTCTCTCTCTCTTTCTCCCTTTCCCATCCTTCCTCTTTATTTAAAATCAGTGCAAACAAATTTAAAAAACTCAAACTAAACAGAACTATAGTAAGAAAAATGCAAAAACTTCTATTATTTCTCCCACCTCCATTTACTTCCTGAGAGGTAACACTCTCCACAATTTTAGGAGCTTACTTTCTCTCTCCTTCCTATTCGTTTATGTACTAATACACATGCATATGTATTTCTTTTTGTAAAAACAAAATGGGATAAAGTATTTTAAAATTAAATTTATTAGAATAACCTCTCTCATGAAGGGATAATTATTTGTATGTAATCATTATGAATTCATTCTGTTGTCTTTTAGTTTCAGTTACCTAGTGTAAATTTTAGAGGTCCTTCCTTAGTGGTGAATATTGACATCTTTTGTTCTATGGTATCAAATGCAAAATGCTTGGAAATATATTACTGGTTTACATTTTTTCTTTGTAATTAACAATAAAGATATATTTGCATTTCTTGATTAGATAATTGGTGAGGGCATAGTAGAGGGAAGTGCATAAATACACAGTATTTGTTATGCAAAGAGAAGAAAGGAAGGTATATAATAAGAAATCTCTAACTTCCTTGGAAGACATAGTGAACTAAAAATGAGCCCTGATATTTCAAGAGAGTTACAACCCTTTTGTTAAAATGCAAAGATGCTACTTTACATATAAGAGGGAAATGGGGAGGGGGAGAAGGAGTAGGTTTTAACAAGATTTTTTTTTTTTCTTCTTTATTTTTTTTGCTGCAGAAAGCTTTATTGTTTTATTTGCTCCAATGCATGGGAGAGGGCTTCAGGGTGGTTAAAAGAATGGCTAGTAGTTTAGGGAGGAGGCTCAGGTAAAAGCCAAATATCAGGGGTATGCAGAGGGGCCCCTCAAAGGCCTCTGGGCTCCAGAGGGTGAGCCTTTTGAGGAGATACTCCCTCAGCTCAGCCTGGGGGCGGCCAGCTTGTGGAAGTGAGTCAGGTGTCCATCTTCTTGATGAGTTTCCCCCCTCATCCAGGAAGAGACCAGGGTCTGTGCAGGTAGAACCCAGGCCTGCAGCTCCACAAGGGCCTAGTTCAGGTTCCTCTGCAAGGCCAGGGCGAAATCCCTGGCGTCCTGAGTGTTGCCCACTCATCTTGGGAGTCTTCAGCGAGTCCTGGTTTTGCAACTTTAAGTGATGCTCCGTGCCCTCACGCTTCTTCTCCGCCAACTTGCCAACTTGTGGAAGAAGGCGTCCTGGTGAAACAGAAGCCCCGAGAGAGGTAGGTGTGGGACTCCCGCAGAGGCCTGGTGGCCAAGGGGTTGACTGCAGCCTCCTCCTCGGTGGAATAATTCTGACGAATTTGGAGCTCATGGTTGTTTGGCAATAAGGAGTTAAGGTAGAAAAAAACCAAAATGGTGTGAGGGCTGGTCCTGGAGGTGGTTCTGATGTGACGACTGGATAAGATGCAGGAGAGTGGCCAGGACTAGAAGAAGGAGTGTCCCTGGGTCTGTTCTGTCCAAACACTGTTGAAGCAAGAGACAGATCCCGGACCGCTGAAGGGCACTTGATTTTAACAAGTTTCTCCCTCCCTGAGAAGACATTAAACATATTTTTATCTTATGGTGAATTTTTAAAAAAATATATTTTATTGATATTTTACAGAGAGGAAGGGAGAGAGATAGAGAGCTAGAAACATCGATGAGAGAGAAACATCTACCAGCTGCCTCTTGCACACCCCCTACTGGGGATGTGCCCACAACCAAGGCACATGCCCCTGACCGGAATCGAACCCAGGACCCTCCAGTCCGCAGACGGATGCTCCACCACTGAGCCAAACCGGTTTCGGCCTTATGGTGAATTTTTACATTTTTTTTTTTAATTTCAAAAGTTATCTATACACATGGACAAAATAATTCAAACAATACTGAATGATATTAAGTATATATAGTAAAATCCTCTGTCTTTGACTCTATGCTTCTTATCAATCCCACTCTAAGAGGTAATTTTATTTTTTTGTTCTTTGGCTGTGTTTATTGTATTTATCTGCATCAATAGTTGTTTTTTTAAATTTTTTTTGTGCAAGTCAAAATTTCATGTTTGACTTATTTTTAAGTTGTACCAATATCCACATTGTTTAAAATTAATTCAAGATATTTACTGAATTAGATTATCTATACACATAAAAGCCTAAGTGACTGTTTGACCATTCAACTGGTGGCTATGATGTGTACTGACCACCAGGGGGCAGACGCTCAATAAACAGGCATGGAAACATGGGACAAACTGATGAATCTCAGAGGGAAGTGGGTCTAAAAGGTACTTTTATAAAAGTGTTTCTTAATCCCCTGAATTCTAATTACAGAAGCTAATTCTTTTTATTTTATTAAAGCTGAATTTGAGGAAAACCAAGAGAAAGAGATATTTTATTTTCTAATAATAGGGCCCTATGATTTAAAGACATTTGAAACCTTAGCCATAGGTTGCGGTTTTTCAATTGTCAGAATGCTTCTGGAGTTCTGACTGTCATAACGGGGGTTTGTCCATGGGAATGGATGCAGATAACAAAGGGTCACCCACATCATTCAGCTCCTGTGTTATTGTGAGCATGTCTGTGACTAGTTAGTGGGTGAAGTGTTCATTCGACTCAGATTTCTTGAGCACCCAGTATACAAAGCCAGATGAGGGCATGCTGTAGGTTTTGGGGATACAAATATGAACTAAACAAAGTACCTGTTCTAGGTGGAGCTTACGGAGCAATAAGCAATAGCAAGTAAATTTATAATATAATGTGAGGTAGTGATAAGGTCTATAAAATTATAATATAGAACAGTATCCATTTTAGATTGAGTGTCAAGAAAGTTCTTTATGAGGACCGAAATTTGAACAGAAACCAGAATGAAACCAGGAAGTGAGCCATTAGGAAGAGCACCCTTGGCAGAGGAATGTCAAGTGCAAAGGTCCTATGGCAGCAGCAAAGGGGTTTTGGGGGAAACTGAAAAGCCCTGGAGTAGAGTGAGTAGAGGGGAGAATAGTAGGATTTAAAGAGACCAGAACTGTGACCAGAGAACAAACCAAAAGGGGTTTAAAGGCCTTGGAAAGAATTTTTTGATTTATTTGATATGATGGGAAATAGTTGGAGGTTTTGAGCAAGAGATGGCATCCTCTGTCTCACGTTTAAAGAATTGACTGCTGTATGGCTATTTATGTGCTGTGGTTGGAAATCTTGGTATAGAAATCACCACATAGGGGTAAATACAGACTTTGGAAATGAACAAATATCAGGTTCATGCTGGAATATTCTCTATGAAACTCTTCTTTGTAAGTTTTTTCAGGCCTAGGATGCTTTTTCTCGACTGTTAAAGCTGGTCAAGGAGGAAGATTGAAAGCTATAGGCAGGCTGGCAGAGCAGCAAAAGCATATCCGAGAAAGCACACACACTCCTAAGATGTGCAAGCCCCGAGAATAAAGTTTAAAAGAAGGATTGCACATAATATCCTATATAATAAAAGGCTAATATGTAAATAGACCAAACAGCAGACTAACTGAATAACTGGTTGCTATGATGGGTGCTGACTGCCAGGGGGCACACATGGAACATGGTGGGCATTGGCCATGGCAGGATAGTGAAGCAGGTGAGTGGGGGCACCAGACCAAGGTGGGGCACTGATGGCTATCATCAGGGCAAGCCTGCAAATTCTTTGCTCCTATACACCGTGGTCCTGCCCAGTGCTCCTACCTGCTGCTAGCACCAGAGCTACCACTCACACCTGCTGCTGGTGCCCAGCGCTGGCCCCAATCGCTCAGCACCATCAACAGGTGCAAGCTGTTGCTGCCAGACTCAGTTTTCTAGGAGTTTCTCCACCTCCCTCTGCTCCTGAGGGGTGATTTGGGGCTGGCAGCTGCCTCTCACACCTGCTTCCAGCAACAGCCCTGCTTGCACCCACAGCCAGTGCTGGAACCACTGCCTGTACCCACTGCTGGCGCTGGTCCCGATCACTGGGTATCATCAGTGGGTGTGAGCGGCAGCTGCCAGCCCCTATTGTGCCTGAGGGCTTCGCCATCTCCGCCTGCTCCTGAGGGGCAATGGGGGCCAGCAGCTGCCACTCTCACCTGCTGATGGCGCTGTCACCAGTCGCACCCACTGCTGATACTGGCTCCAATTGCTCTGCACTGTCAGCACATGGGAGTGGCATAAATGGGAATGGGGCTGCCAGCAGACAGGGGACTGGGGGTTGTGGCATGAGGGGCTGGGTGGGGGCACAGAGGATGGGCTGAGACCTGCCCCTGTGACCACTGCAGCCTCAAGGCCCACAGTTCTTTTCAAGGCGCACAAATTCATGCACTGGGACCCTTGTTTCTAAATATTATCAATCAGCTAAAATGTAGTCTGTGCTCATACTTTGATGGCTACCCCTTCAAAATTACCTGGGAGCCAAAGTTTAACTGTAATGTTCTTGGACTTTGTTGACTTCTGTGACTGAGCAAGACACTATAAGAATGCCCCATTCTTGGCCCAGGACCTGTCTTTTTTCTTTTACTACTGTGACTGCATGCCTCTCATGCATATAAGTTTACACTATGGTCCTATGTCCAAGCCCCATGTACACCCTCTGTAGATAGCCATTCCTTGGCAACCGTTAGGCCTAGGTTGTGCACACGGTGGCCCAGTGCGATGTCCTGGCAATGCACGACTCAGGGATCCCTTTACGGAAAGACTGTGGTCCCAGCGCTGGGGGTGGGGGTGTTGGCAGATAGGCGTCAGGTGATGCCTTTGAGGATCACTGTTTCAGAGAGTCGCCTCACTTAACTCATACCTTTCCCAGATCATGCAATGACTAGTAGAGGCAGGTCTAAGAAAGACTGGACATTTAGGCCCAGCATGAGACAGCTCTGATAGACCATGTAGCTCCCTGCAAGACTTTCTAATTCTAGGTAAGGGAAGAACAGAGAGCTATGGGCCATTTCTGAGTTGAGGGAGGTGATAAAGGTGAATAGTTTAAGGCTCTTGATCAGATGTACCAGCCCCATCTCCAAAGGCTGAAAACTTGACTGAGGGACCAGAGTGAACAAGAGTTCATAAATGTGGTGGAATGAATCCTATAGAAACTAGTTAAAGGGTCCGGTGGCATTTCTCACAAGGCCTCTTGTTCTAGAAAATACTGTATTGTGACTGGAGCAGTGTTTTAGAACAGCTCTGGGGTACATTATATTTTTTCCCCCTGCCAAATGGCAGCATTTATTTTTTTTATTAAATATGAAAAAATAATTTCAAAAGTTCTTTCACTGGGATAAAGACTGCATCTAGATGCCATTCAATCCAAGTCTTTTTAATCTACAGTGACTTCTTTATCACCTTACACAACATGCACAAGCTTATAAAAATTGACACTACCGCTCATACCCAGGAGAGAGATTTTTCAGTATTTGAGCTTCAAGTGAATTACCTTAACCTTTTCTATGTTATATAATTAAAAATAATGTAACAAAATCACATGCAAGATTGGTTTGACATTAGATAATACATTAATATGTCAACATATTAAAGGAGAAAATATTAAAGAAGGAAAACTGCATGATCATTTCAATAACATAAAATGAACATAAGTCTTTAGTAAAATTTAGCTTTCGGTTATGATAAAAAAGCAAAAAGACCTCTTTAATAGCAAGGGGTAGAAGGAAATTTCTTAAACTGATGGGAGTATATACAGAAAATTACAACAAATGTAATATTTAATGGTGAAATGTTGAAAGCATTCCCTTTGATATCATGCACAGATCAAGAAACCTGGCTATTGTTTCTATTCAGTAAAGTGCAAAGGCCCTATTTAGGGCAATTAGACTAGGCACAGAAGGAAAATCTCTAATGATTGGGGGAAAATTAATTAAAACTACTATTTGTTATATGACGTGATTCCTGTAAAATGTACACATTGTTTAAATAAAAGGCTGATAGATATATTGACTTTGTACAATAATCATTTATAAACTATAAAGGCAATTTACAATAGTAGAAATATAAAGTATCTAGAAAAATTTTACAAACTATGTATAGCTCTTGGAAGAGAAAATGATAAACTTTATTGACAGAAATGATTAAACCTAAATAAAAATCAGAGATATCTCATTATTATACAAAGAAAACAATTATGAAGATATGTTTCCTCAAAATAATTTCTAGACTCAACAGGTTGCTATCAGATTTCCATTTAAATATATATCTTTATTGATGTCAGAAAGGCAGGGAGAAGGAGTGAAAGAGAGAGAAACATCAACAATGAGAGAGAATTATTAATCAGCTGCCTCATGCACACCCCACTCTGGGGATGGAGCCTGCCCTGACTGGGAAACCAACTGTGAACTCCTGGTCAGTGGAGGAGTTCAACCATTGAGCCATGAGTGCTGGGCACATTTTTTTTAAAGTAATGTTTCAAAGCTAACAACGTTTTTATAAAAGAGCAAGAGTCTAAGAAAGGGAAAACACATCAGAAGTCGGGTGGAGTGGGGGAATGGAGACTTGTTTTACCAAATTCTAAAAACTTACAATAAGTCTATAGAAAATGAAATGTAACAGCACAGTGGTAGACAATGGAGCAGTAGAACAGAATAGTGGGGACAGAAATACACATGCATAAGTGGAAATCTGATTAATAATAGAATAGGCATTGGCTATTAGTGGGAAAAGATAGGCTCTTTGATAAATGATGTTCTGACAATTAGTTATTAATACTGAAAAAAATATTCCTTCACTACATCACAGACAAAACCCATTCCCTATATAGAAAGGCATAAAAACCAAAAATGTTAAAGCAAACATAACATAGAAAATATATTTAATAAAATAATACACAAGAACAAACTTAAAATAAATGACTATATTAAATTATATTATTTCCTCATCAAAAATCATGCTACACATTGTGAGAAGGTATTTGAAATATATGTAATTGATACAATTAGTTCTCAGGATATATGAAAGTAAAAAAACAGAAAGATAACCTAATAGAAAAATGGACAAAACACATGACTAGGTCATAGGGGCAAAAAGAGAAAACATGAAAATATGCAATATTTTACAATCTCATGAAAACTAAAGAAATGTAAAACTAGAATGAGATACTACTTTGTAACCACTAGACAGGCAAAAACTTTAAATGGAATATTACAAATTTTGAAGAGGATGCGGAGCACTAAGACTCATATATGCTGATGTGTGTACAAGTTAGTAAAGTCACTTTGAAAAAGAGCATTACTCTACGACCCAGCAGGTCTACCTGTAGGTGTATACCAGAGGGGAGCTCTTTCACAGGAACAACAAGATACAAGAATACTCAGAGCACTATCGTTTGTAATAGCAAAACAGTTGAAGGGGCAACAAAAACAATTCCAATAATAATGACATTAGCAAAAAACTTGTACAAACCTCAGGTCTGTATCAACAGTAGAGTAGTAAGAGAGAGCATATTTTTTCATCTCCACATTTTTCCTTCAAATTTTCTAAAATTCTATAGCCTTCTGATCACTCCCATTTCCAATCTCAGTACTTTGCAATGTCTAGTCCCTTTTATTTCTATTATTTTAGTGTGCTTTTAGAATGGAGGTGAAGTGAATGTGTATAATCTGCCATCTTGTACTACAAATATTGAAAAAGATGTGAAGAATCACTTATACCTTCCAAGAAATTAAGATTTGTGTGTTTTGGATGTACCTTAAGTTTGAAGATATAAATGATTTGATGAGTCTGCAGATGGGTATTATGTTCAGGTTATGTTTTGATGTCATAGAGATATTGTAGATGAATGCATCTATGCAAAAAAATAATCTTTAGTTTGAGATATCCCAATTGTGCTTTTTCAAATCTAGAAAAATTTAGAGTTCCTAAGGAATAGATTATGTTTTAATTATTGCATTTCAAAGTCAAAAAATATTCACTCATTTTTACCACTAGAATATGTTCCATAAGGAAATAAAATCTAAACTGAAGTTCTGTTCCTTCTGTTGTTGAGAAAAAATTTTCATAAAAGGCTTACCTTGTAAGAGCTGAATTTCCAGACTACTTTCTAAACAGCTCACCTCACAGCCATCATTGACTTCCATAACTTAATATAAAGAAAAATCTGTTTCTTTATAGATTCTAGTTATAAGATTTATTAGTGACTAAAACATGTAATTTCCATAAATAAGTCAGTTCCGGGTTAGATTCTCCAAGGCCAAAGGGCTCAAGTGACATTTTTCATTTTGGTACACAACGGCCATTTGGGCTTATAGGATCATTGAGCCTACATTTCTAGTAGTTGACATGATCCATTAGAAGTCTATAAAATATAGGAGACGCCTCAGATGTCTTTCAAGTTTTAAAATAAATAATTCAGACGTCTTATAATTTTTTTGGCCACAGGGTCCCTGAAACTAGGTGAATGCAAACTTGGTCAGTACTTAAATGGGAAATACTTGAATGAAGAATAAAGCGAGGACTGGCTAAAGTGCCAGTATTTTTCCTACCTATATTTTTGTAATTTTCACGGAGTAATTTCTGGGATAGTATTAATATTGTTGACTGGTAGTTTTTCAGGTGAGGCTTTTTAGTTTTTACATTGAAGTAATAATACAAATAAAGCGACTGACAGATTGTCCCCAAAAATGTCTATGCAATTTAAAATTTTTAAATTTATTTTAATAAATCTTTATTGTATTGTTCAGATTATTACAAATGTGTTCCTTTCCACCCTCCCCTCAATTGCTCCCCTCCACCAGGTTCCCATCCCACCCTCTGCCCTTTCCTCACCCCCCATTGTCCTCAACCATAGGTGCACAGTTTTTGTTCAGTCTCTTCCCTCACCTCCCACTCCCCTTTTCCCCGAGAATCGTCAGTCCACTCCCCTTCCATACCTCTGATTCTATTATATTTACCAGTTAATATTGTTCATCAGATTTTTTAATTCCCTTGTTTTTTAGTTTCACTTGTTGATAGTTACGTATTTGTTGTTCATAATTTTTATCTTTATCTTCTTCCTCTTCCTAAATAACCAACCCCCTTCAGCAATTCATATAATTCTGGTTTGGTGGTGATGAACTCTTTTAGCTTTTATTTATTTATTTATTTGTATGCTCTTTATCTGACCTTCAATTCTGAGTGCTAGCTTTGCTGGGTAGAGTGTTTTTGACTGTAGGTTCTTGTTATTCAACACCTTGAATATTTCTTGCCATTCCCGTCTGGCCTGCATGGTTTCTGTTGAGAAATCAGCTGACAATCGTATGGGTGCTCCTTTATAGGTAACTACCTGCTTTTCTCTTGCTGCTTTTAATATTCTCTCTTTGTCTTTTGCTCTTGGAATTTTAATTATGATGTGTCTTGGTGTGGTCCACTTTGGATTCCTTTTGCTTGGGGTTCTCTGCGCTTCCTGGACTTGTAAGTCTATTTCTTTACCCAGGTGGGGGAAGTTTTCTGTCACTATTTCTTCAAATATGCTTTCGGTATCTTGCTCTTTCTCTCTTCTTCTGGGACCGCCATAATTCCCAGTGATACCAACAATAAGCAAGGCTTAACAACAAGACCACACACACAGCCCACAAAGGGCTACACCAAGACTGTCCACCTCAGATAACTGGGGAGGCTGTGCTACTGGGCTCTACCAGAACACCTAGCAGACAAAATTATTCCATCAAATCAGGGAAACAACTAAAATGCAGAGAAGAAGCAGGCCACAAAGGAAGGAGATGGAGGAAAAGAAAAGAATGGACATTGAGTTAAAAAACTACAGTTATAAGGTTTTTCAAGAATTTCCTAAAAAAGCCCAATAAAATAAATGACACCTATGAGGATGTGAAAAGAGATCAACTATAAATAAAAAGGGATCAACTAGAAATAAAGAAAACATTGTCTGAAATAAAAAATATTACACAGAGTCCTAAAAACAGACTGGAAGATCTCAAGAATCAAGACAAAGATTTAGAACACAAAGAGCCAGAGGACACTCCTCCACAGAAGCAAGAAGATAAGAGAATCAGAAAGTTGAAGATAGTGTAAGAAACCTCTGAGACAATTTCAAACGAACCAACATCAAAATTATGGGGGTCCCAGAAGAAGAGAGAGAGCAAGATACCGAAAGCATATTTGAAGAAATAGTGACAGAAAACTTGTTTATACACTTTAACAGCTGATAGCTCAATTTAGTTTCTTTTAAGATTTAACCCATTGGAATACATAATTATTCAAAATGTGTAAAGATTTACTTTGTACACCCTGCAGTTATCCTTTTAAAAAATATTTTTATTGGTTTCCGAGAGGAAGGAAGAGACAAAACATCAGAAAAACATCAATGATGAGAGAGAATCATTTATTTGGCTGCCTCTTGCATGTCCCCTACTGGGGATCAAGCTTGCAACCCAGGGAAAGTGCCCTTAACCAGAATTGAACCCAGACCCTTCAGTCTGCAGGCTGATGCTCTATCCACTGAACCAAACCAGTTAGGGATATTTATCTTTTATAGGTTGAGTAAAATAGCCTGTGTGGAATTAATGGTAATATTACTAAATCTTAGTAAAATGATGTATGTATGTATGTGTGTGTGTTTCCCCCCAGAAATATTTTCCCCCATTTTTTCTTTTTATGCCTGTAAGTTTCAGATTAGTAAAGAAACAAATTAATCCATATTCTAAATGTGAAAGTATCATTCAGACACCTTATAATTTACTATTTACACACACACACACACACACACACACACACACACACATATATATATATTTACATAGGTGCAAATATAGCTCTTCAACAGTTGGGTAAAATTTAATATGTTGCAGAATATAGTATTGGAATGCCTCAGATTCTTTTTTGCAAAGTGGTGCGATATAAAGAAATAAATATAACAGCATCTGAAAATTTTATTTAGTTGATACTCATAGTGTAGGACATCATCTTTACATATGTGATATGTAATTGTAGGGTGGGATAAAGCACCATAAGCTGTTTCTTGTCTTGCCCTTTACATTTCCTGCATCTGATCACCGATGATAAATAGTAGTTAGCTTTTCTTTCCTGTCCTCCCGCAGCAGGTGTACCACCTCAGGTGTGTCTAGCTGCACCAAGTACCTGCCACCCCCTCGGCGGGGCTGAGAGAACTGGGCACCACCACCTTGTGGCTATGGGTGCCGCCACTTTGTGATGGTGTGATGGTCAATTTGCATATTTCCTCTTTATTAGATAGGATTATTTCTTAATCTTATATACAGTGTTATGCAAACAATATAACCAAATGAATATGTGGTGCCTTGCATTGGATTAGGTCTGATGTGGTATTCCAAAGGGAGCTCTCTGTTCATGGCTGGAATCATATGGTGATGGTTCTTAGTTCTATTTCCAAACATCACTTTCTTACTATATTAATGCTATTAATATATGAGCTGGAATCATATGGTGATGGCTCTTAGTTCTATTTCCAAACATGACTTTCTTAATATATTAATGCTCTTAATATTATGAAAAGTACTTTAAAAATATGCTTGTTTAGAATCCAGCTAACTTCAGAAGTTTGGGAACTATAGTCTATGGTTTGCCCAGACAGAATAGGGTCATGGATTTGGTGGACAGTTACCAATTTCAGACACAGTGCCCCACTTTTTATAATCTTTAAAAAAAGATATATTTTATTGAATTTTTACAGAGAGGAAGAGAGAGGGATAGAGAGTTAGAAACATCGATGAGAGAATCATCAATCATCTGCCTCTTGCACCACCCCTGCTGGGGATGTGCCTGCAATCAAGGAACATGCCCTTTACCAGATTTGAACCCAGGACCTTTCAATCCACAGGCCAACGCTCTATGGAGCCAAACCAGTTTTGGCACCTTTTATAATCTTGAGTTAGTTTTTGGTTTCGCTTTTTTCTGTTTCCAAAGTTAGAAGTTTTGGATATATTAACTATTTTTTCCACTTTTCCACAATTATTCAAAATTGGTCACCAAATTCCACCTATTTTTTAATCTAGTTTCTCTCAATTCACTGCTATCTCATATTTCTTGTGTGGCCAATTGCCTCTTACCTACCTCCCATTAATCCTGGTTCTTCTTCTACACTGATGAAACAGTTATGTCTTTATACTATTTCTTTTGTCAAAGTGGACAAATGGTTACTTATTCTTATATCTAGTTAAATGTTGGCAAGGATTTTCTTATGTTCCTTTGTAGCTACCATCACATTTTACTTATTTATGAATAACATTGATCATGTTATTTGGCAGTTTGTGTGTATGTGTATTGTTAACATTTAGCACAGTGACTAGAACATTATTGATGATCATTAAGTGTTTACAAAATTAATAAATCACCATAAATTGATACAATAAGTCCTTATCTAACATCATCGATTGGTTCTTGGATATGCATTGAAGCAATGCATAGCAAAATCAGTTTTGCCATAGGATAAATGATATAAACAAGAGTTAAGTTCCTGGGTTATCCCATCAACATAATAGGAAATGATGTTGAACAAAGAGGTATTGTTTGAGGACATTCTGTACTGCTATTAACTCATATCATTGGTAGTACAGCTAACCCAAGGCTTTAAGATACCCAGAGGATTAAATAAAATTCTCAGTTTTCAATACTATTTCCCCCATTTAATTTCTGGTAAATGAAACAACAATATTTGGTGCTAAGGAATTGAACTCTGACTCACTCCCAAATCATCTCATGTTCTAGTAAGGGTGAATATTGAGAAAACCCACAGTTGTGCCAATTGAAGGTCTGCCAGTAACCTGGCTATGCTATGTTTCCTAAGATATAGAGCAGTATCGTTCAATGTGGCTCTTAGCCAAATATTTCTATGTGCCAGAAATAGGAATGTGTTAAAAAGAGTTTTTTTTTTTTTTTTTTTTTTTTTTTTAATTTGAGGCAATGATCACATGATTGTTCATGATTAGGATTGACTTGTGTAGGCCACCAGATCTCATCTCATTAATGCTTGCGAAGCCCTGGCTCTCTAACCTTTTTTTTTTTTTTTTTTTTCCAAATGGGACTAAAAGGTACATGGGGGAACCCTATTAGTACCTTTAAATGGAAATGTACTTCCAGGTAGTGAGCCCCTGTTTTTCAATATTTAGTATTAAGCAACGATTTTAGAGACCACAAAGATCATACTCTTTTACAGAACCAGGATTTCCTTCTTCCTGTAGTACTTATCAGTCCTCTAAATTCTCAGGAATTGGTGTTTGTCTTTCCAATTCTACTTCCTGATTTTTTTTTTTTTACTTCCTGGGGTTTTTATATTGATGTTATGTATCTATTTTCTTTCTTATGGAGCTTTATCCCTGGCCTCTTATGACCGTCTCTGATATTACATAAAATTGGAGGCCTGGTGCATGAAATTCGTGCACTCGGGGTGGGGGGTGGTGTCCCTCAGCCCAGCCTGTGTCCTCTCACAGTCCGGGAGCCCTTGGTTGCCTTTCTGTTGGTGGTTTCTTTTGTTGTGCAGAAGCTTTTTAGTTTGATATAGTCGCATTCAGTTATTTTCCCCTCTATTTCCCTTCATTTTGAGGTCAAATTCATCAACTCTTCTCCAAGACCATGGTTCATAAATTTAGTGCTTATGCTTTCTTCTATGTAATGTATTGCTTCAGAACTTATATTTAGGCCTTTGGTCCATTTTGAATTACGTTTGTACATGTGGACAAATTATAGCCTAGCTTTATTCTTTTGCATGCGGCTTTCTGATTTTTCCAAGCACTACATATTAAAGAGGCTTTCTTTTTTTCATTGTGTGTTTTTAGCTCTTTTGCCAAAAATTATTTGTCCATATACACGTGATTTTATTTCTGGGCTGTCAATTTTGTTCCATTGTTTTCTGCCAATACCATGCTGTTTTGGTTATCCTTGCTCTTTAGTATAACTTGAAATCAAGTAGTGTGGTACTGCTGACTCTGTTTTGTGTTGTTGTCCCCCCCCCCCCCCCAACCCTCCTGAAGATTGCCTTATCTATTCATGATCTCTTTTGTGGTTCCATACAAATCTGATGTGTTTTTGTGGTTGTTCTGTTTCTTTAAAAAATGCCATTGGGAATGTGATGGGGATTGCATTAAATTTGCATATTGCTTTAGGTTATATGGTTATTTTAACTATGTTGTTTCTTTCAATCCATGAACACAGAATATCTCTCCATTTCATTGTGTTTTCAATCTTTTTAATAATGCTTTGTAGTATTCTGTGTAATTTCAAGTTTTTCACATCCCTTGTTAAGTTCATTCCTAGGTATTTTATTCTTTTTGTTGCAATTGCAAAAGGAATTATTTCTTTTTTTTCCTGACATTTCATTATTAGTTTATTGGAATACAGAGGATTTCTGTATATTTGTTTTGTATCTTGCAACTGTGCTGTATCTGTTTATTATTTCTAATAGTTTTTAGGAAGCCTCTTTAGGACTCCAGCCATCTAGTCTTGGACTTTTATTTTTGGGGGAGGTTTTTGATTATTCTTTCAATTTCCTCACTGTTAATCAGTCTTTTAGATTTTACAACTCCTCATGCATGATTCATAAGCACCTATTCTTTAAACATCACGAAGAAAAACATTTTTTCTCTTTTTATTTTTTGTGATTGTGCATAAATAGTAACAATCTCTTCAGAATGTACCTAAACTGTGGACATTTGCTTAAATCCACTTAAAGTTTCACTGGGATTGTGACAGTTGGGTGCCCTAAAGCAATTAAAGAAATGGTTAGCTCAAGGATTTTCTACCTTCTTCGTCCTGGGAATTTTTTCATTCTATTCTTTGACCCATCACTGAACTTGAGATGGCACAGTCACCATTTCTTAAGTCAGATCCTATTTTTTTTCCCGATTTCTAAGGCTATCTTTTGAATGTCTTTGTTGTCTAATGAATAGATGGGCTTGTTTCTGAGTAAATTTCCAGAATGAAGGAGAGTTTGGAAAACATCTCATTATCACAAAAACATGTTTTTTTTATGAGCTGTATTCCATATGTAATACCCACTCATTTGAGTTTCTTTTCAATGTTTGGCATTTCAGTTTGTATACATCTACATATTTATATATAAATTATTCCACACACTTTAGGAGAAACTATTATGGGGGTGGGAAACATTATGTTAAATAATTACCACTTTTACAATTTGAAATATCTCTTTCCTATTTTGTTTAAAAAACACTAGCCTTTAAAGTTTATGTCGTAGTGACAGTGAAGGTTCTACAATTCAGATCCCTGGAATTAAAATAACATTTTATTCTTGAATAATTAAAGTATATTGTAATTGGAGATTTCTGTAGGAACTAGTCAGCATATTTTCACGGTCTCTCTACCTTGACTGTTCAATTGATGAGTTACTGTTTCCAAACTTCTCTGCGAGAAATGCACCTAACAGCTTGTGATGAAAATTATGCACATATAGGATTATGTATTTATACACATAGAACAGTATCTGTGGTGGTGCTTGTGTATGAAAGTGATGCTGATGACCTCTGCTTCCTATCTGATAACATTACACCACTGCTTAACAGTATGAAATGAGACTCTGTGGTGTGAGAAATAAGATCTGCACTCACACATGCCTTACCTCTCGCATGCCCTTATTTCAAGTCTAGTAACATCCCAGGATCTCATGTGGGTTCAGCATGCTGGGCTTTGGAACAGGCTGTTTTCCCAATCTGCAGGGCTCTCTGCCTGTTTTGTCCCTGGCAGACTACAGTCTCAGATGAAGAGTAGCATCTTTGATAAGGCCTTTCTTTATTGACTGCTCTAACTAATCTTTTCCTTTTTGGTCTTAGTGTGCTTTTTACACACTGTATAGCCACAGTGATCAGAGTATTTATATTTGTTGGGATGACCTATTAATGTGGTACCATGGTCGGCAAACTGCAGCTCATGAGCCACATGCGGCTCTTTGGCTCCTTGAGTGAGGCTCTTCCATAAAATACCATGGCCCGGGCGAGTCTATTTTGAAGAAGTGGCATTAGAAGAGGTTAAGTTTAAAAATTTTGGCTTTAAAAAGAAATTTCAATTGTTGTACTATTGATATTTGGCTCTGTTGACTAATGAGTTTGCTGACCACTAATGTAGTACACTAAGAACTGAGGAGCCGAACCGGTTTGGCTCAATGGATAGAGCATTAGCATGCAGACTGAAAGGCCCCAGGTTTGATTCAGGTCAAGGGCACATAACTTGGTTGTGGGCACATCCCAGTGGGGGGTGTGCAAGAGGCAGCTGATCGATGTTTCTCTCTCATCGATGTTTCTAACTCTTTATCCCTCTCTCTTCCTCTCTGTAAAAAAAATCAATGAAATATATTAAAAAGAACAGAGGAAAATTTGATCTTTTCTTTTCTTTGCCAACTCTTAAGGTAGGATGGCTTTGATTAAGGAGTCATTGTTTCTTTCCTCACAAGTGGTAGAAATAGAATACTTTGGTAATAATAATGATCCAAATCTAGAACTCCTGACAGAACTTAATTAAACCAAGTGTAGTTTTATCGTTTTATTGATCTGGAGTTATTGACTCCTTCATGATTCATTTACATGAATGCCAAGGACCTTCCATCAGAGAATATTCTACTGTATGCCCTGAGATGGAATCACAAGAGAAATGCATTAAATAATTTGTATCTAAGTTCAAGGCCGTGGTTTAGATGCGAGATAGAAAAATTGAGAGGCGAGAGGATTGGAGGTAGGTTCCAGAATCAATCTTTTTGGGCTCCACCACAGTGTCTGGAACCTCCAAAGTGGAGAGCTGAGTGAGTGCAGAGCCTACGCTCAGATGAACCCATTATGTTACAGGTGGTGAGAGTTATAACCGCATGAAACAATTCCCAGGAATTGGAAAAGGACAGCTGTCCTTTTCATTGATGCAGGTGTTGGTTGAACATGGGATACAGTCACTGCATTTTGCTTTATTGTCTCCTGTGTCCCAAGGATGCTTGACCTTGTTTGACTGTATTTATGTAGGCAGGGGGCCTCTTTTTAATTGCTCAGGACACTAGAAAACCTCAAGAATGGAGGGTGGGTCTGGTATATAGGTCCATAGCCTGCATAGTGTTGAATAATAGCAAGAAATTGAGGGGAAAAACACGAGCTTTCCCCCACTTCAATGTTTCTAGATGGAAGAAAATGATCTATATATCTAAAAGCCTAAGCGACCAGCTGACTGACCTTTTGACTGATAGCAATGACATGTACTAACCACAGGGGGGCAGATGTTCAATACACAGGCATGGAAACATGGAACAGACTGATGACTCTCAGAGGGAAAGAGGGAGGGCAAGAGTTTAACCAAAGATCTTTTTTTTAAAAAAATATATTTTATTGATATTTTACACAGAGGAAGGGAGATAGAGAGCTAGAAACGTCAATGAGAGAGAAACATTGACCAGCTGCCTCTTGCACCCCCCCCACCGGGGATGTGCCCGCAACCAATGTACATGTCCTTGACCGGAATCAAACCTGGGACCTTTCAGTCCGCAGACCAACGCTGAGCCAAACGGTTTCGGCTAACTAAAGATCTTATATGCATACTAGAGGCCCGGTGCACAGATTTGTGCACCAGTGGGGTCCCTCAGCCTGGCCTGTGGAGATTGGGCTGAAGCTGGCCTTTTGACATCCCTCCTCGGGGTCCCAGGCCAAGAGACCCCACCAACGCATGAATCTGTGCAACCTAGCCTCTAGTCATAATATATCAATGAAACTGACAACTATCAGAGAGCATCAGACACCTCTCAAGATAAAGAGCAAAGGCTGTAAGCCTTCCTGATTGTGTTCTCTTTGATGAGTTACCAGTATTGAGAAAATGGTGAAACTGGTAAGAGGAGACTAGAGAAGTCACTGCGATTTGAGAATTCCTCTGAAATGTGGCCTGACTCCTAGATATCAATGATAATAAAATCTTCTAAGTTTATGCAGGCCAAATGAGTCTGCCTTCCATATCTTTTTTTCAATTTTCCCGAGACCCCAGAGACCTGATTACAGGGGAAATGAGTCCTCGTTAGCAGTAAGAATATTATATTTGTCTGTCACATGCCTTTTAAATATTTTTTTCACTTTCCATACGAACATCTTACAGGGCATGCTTAGTCTTTCATTTCAGTCTCTCAGCATCGAGCATAATGCTCCGGTACCCATTACACAATGAATGCCCAGTGAATGAACGGTGATGCATGATTCCCTGTGATGAAAAGTGAACCCATTTAAGAGACTCTGGTCTGCATTTTTTTGTGTGTGTAAAACGTATGACCCACATGCGTATGGCACTCTGTGAATGTTCCTAATGTTCCTATATGAATATGTCCCTTGCTAACTTTTGTTTTAAAATGCCTTTGAAGTTGTAAACTGACAAGATCAATGAAGTATTCTATGAATGCTATTATTTTTAGCATTCTCTCATTTTAGAAGAGGGAGAAACTTCCTTTCCTCACCTCCCACAGGCTGAAGAAACTTTCCTTTTTGAGAACAAAATTACCATTTGTTTCAAGCTTTCCCTTCAATTATAGCAGTTTTCACACGCTTTTAAACTATTCTCAGCAAAAGGAAAAAATCAACGTTTGCATTTTTGATACATAAGCTAATCTGGTAGCCATAGATTTAAGGCATCATGGCTTTGGTAAGTCATTTGGAAGATTTTTCCTGATGTCTCTTGGCTATTGAACATACTGTCTATGAAGCAGGACAAATCGAACTGTTCTTTGAGTTAAAAGAACTGTTGAGCCAAAACCGGTTTGGCTCAGTGGTAGAGCATCGGTCTGCGGACTGAAAGGTCCCGGGTTCGATTCCGGTCAAGGGCATGTAAATTGGTTGCGGGCACATCCCTGGTAGGGGGTGTGCAAGAGGCAGCTGGTCGATGTTTCTCTCTCATCGACGTTTCTAGCTCTCTATCTCTCTCCCTTCCTCTCTGTAAAATATCAATAAAATATATTTAAAAAAAAGAAAAAAAAGAACTGTTGATCTCAGAGGGAAGGAGGGGGTGAGGGGATAGGTGGGGAGAGACCAACCAAAGAACTTGTATGCATGTATGCATAACCCATGGACACAGTAGGGTATTGAAAGCCTGGGGCAGGGGGTTGGGGGTGGGCTAGAAGGGGTCAATGGGGGAAAAAGGAGACATGTAACACTTTCAACAATAAAGACTTTTAAAAGGTCCACGTAAATTGGACCTTGCAATGCACTGTCAGATGGCAGGATCTCTTCTCAGGGGCAAGGCAGCGTATCCACTTAGCTGCAGTTTTCCCCGTATATTTTTTATGTCTCACGGACTTGTTTGGGAGAACAGTGAGGGAGCATCCGCTGTAGTCCACCAGCTGTGGCCTGCCAGTTCCAGTTCCTGGCAGGTAGCGAGCTGGATCCTCGGCTGTAAAGAATCTCCGTTTCGATACACTCTAGGGAGGGCAACTGTTTAGCCTGAGCAATTCAAAGGCGCCTAATTGTGCTTCACACTACACAGAAAGTCACCACATCTGTTTCATATTTTTGGCTTTTTGAACTGAACCAGAACAGAGAAGCAAGCATGCAGCTTTGAATATAGAGTAAAAACAAGTTCATGGTGCACAGATGAGCATATTGTACGGAACTCAGTGAAAATTTCCTTAATGAGGGTTTCTTTGGTGAAGTGAGAAATATTTCTGGTGTTAATCAAGGTTTTTAAAAAAAGGTTTAATAGGAAATATTATCTATTTAAATGTCACCACAGCCTATCATTCCCTCTTAAATCTATTACAGTCAATTGTTGAGATGTGGCAGCGGTGTTCACGTGACCTATTGCAAATATTTGGGGAGTCATCTGCACTGCATTAGCCTGTCTAGTGGTGGTTATTTAAAACAAATAATTTGGATGCAGTAGGCTAAAAACATTCAAGGCAATGAATTAGAACTTCATTAACCACTTTCATCTTTTATTTTGGTTCAAATGTAAATGCAGTCATTTGATATCCAAGTGTATATAATATGTGATGACTGTCTTTTAAAAATGTAATCTAGCAGAAAATACATCTTAATTTGAATGTAACACTGTCTTAAACATAATTTTAATATTCTTCAGCATCTGGCATCTCAAAGGATGAGGCCATTTGAGGTTAAGAAACTTTTCCCTGCAAAACTAATATTAGTAATAATCCTCAGACAAACAGTTAAAAAGACAAGTACTTAACAATCAGATACCATGGCACAAAGGATAGAAAGAAACAACACGCACTGAGGTTTATCTTTTACTGTAGGCTTTACATTATGACACTTGTATATTTCCTACAATCACCACCATACAGATAACATTTTTGAGATTTTTCAGATGAAGAACCTAACATAAAACAATGAGCTCAAATATCAAGCCATCTGCCTTAATCATACTAGACCCTCTCATATATCCTTATTTTTAATGTGCAATTATATATATTAGTATTTATTATTATCTGTCTTCCCTGAAATCTGTAAGCTCAGTGTGATCAAGAACTATGTCTGGCCAAAACCGGTTTGGCTCAGTGGATAGAGTGTCGGTCTGCGGACTGAAGGATCCCAGGTTCGATTCAGGTCAAGGACATGTACATTGGTTACGGGCACATCCCCAGTGGGTGGTGTGCAGGAGGCAGCTGGTCGATGATTCTCTCTCATCGATGTTTCTAGCTCTCTATCCCTCTCCCTTCCTCTCTGTAAAAAAAATCAATAATATATATTAAAAAAAAGAACTATGTCTGTCCACTGTATATTGAGGGACCAGTTCATTCATGTATACCCACTAGTCTATATATTTAAGAGGCTAAGTGACCGACCATACGTAGGTCCACCTGTCTGACTGACCAACCTGTAAAGGACCGACCTGTGTAAAGGATGGCATGCTTTATGCTATAGATGTGAAAGAGAAGAGAATATAAGTGTGAAGTCACAGTGAGATTTGTTAGGTTACTATAGAAATGTCACCTGTCTGTCAACGCATCGGATGTTTTTGCTTACGGTTTTTGGCAATCTGATTGAAATGATCAATACTATTTGATACTAATACACTCATTAATGGTGTGGGCAACATTGTCAGATCATTAAATGAACATCGGATTGTGACTTCAAATAAAACATGAAAAGTGTATAGAATTAATGAATGATAAGCATCTTAACAGCAAAAAAACATTCACAATTCAATCAAAACAGTCAATATTAATATTCAATCATATTTCTAAATAAATTATATAACATTTAAATTTAATTTTTAAATATTTATAAAAGTTGTTAAATTAAAAGATTAACATTTTTTTATGTATGTGTGGTACATATGGTGTGCACTGGCAATCCTATATAATAAAAGGTTAATATGCAAATTGTCCCCTCAGGAGTTTGACCATGAGAATGGAGTTTGATCTCTAGCTATGATGTGCGCTGACCACCAGAGAGCAGCGCCGTGACCAGCGGCGGGGGCGGGGCGCTGAGGGAGTGAGGGAAGGAGGAGGCGGGGAGGCAGAGAGGCAGGGAACCTGATCAGCCCTGATCACAGGCCTAGGGACCTTACACATGGATGAAATTCATGCACCGGGTCTCTAGTTTAAGAATAAATGTTACTTGCACATGCGTGATACATATAAAGCTCTCCCTGGCACCAATTGCATGTGTGTGTTTCAATCTGTCATTGTTGTTCTTGAATTTGGTTGTTTTTGTTGACATTCAATGAAACCACATCATGATTTGTTCATTGTTCTTCAATAGAGGATACATTTCTTCATTTTATCTTTTATTGCTTTTTTATTGATTATTTAATATTAATAATAGTAGTAGTATTTAAAAAAAATTTTAATTTGATTTGTTTCAAATGTATCAGAGCAAATAATTTTATAATTCTATATTATATATACTATTTTAACATATAATTTTTTGCAGTAATGTAATTACCTCACAAATTTTTTTCTAATTATTTCCTTTCAATGTGCACAAATCTGTGCACCAGGCCACTAGTTGATATATATTAACACTTATAGATGCCTGGTCCTGTTCTACATTAATTAAATATATTGGCCCATTTATTTTTCTTAACAAAACTTTGAAAGGATTACTATTATCCCTGCTTTATAGAGAAGTTAAGTAACTTGTCAAAGTCACAAAGCTAGTAGGTGGAGGAAGTTTGATTTAAGCCTCCATCTGGGTCATACATTTAACTACTTAATGCAGTCTGGGCAAAGTAAAAGTTACTCTGAAGTTAACCAAGATTGAAAAAAAAAAAGACCTCATAGACAAAATTACTTAGATGTTAGAGTAGCCTATCATTATCCCGTGCCATAGTATCTATTCATTTAACAAAAAATGAATATGTGGCACTGTCCTGAGCTCCTTCTTAGAGGATATCACTTAGGCCTTACAGGAACTCAGTGTATGTATGTGTGTATGACAGAGTGGGGAAGAGGGGGGGAGAGAGACAGAGAAAGAGAAAAAGAGAAAGAGAGAGGAGAAACAAATCTTATTCTCTCTGATTTATAGATGAGAGAACTAAGGCTCCAAAAGGTTAAGTAATTTCGCCTGGAAAACATGTTCTGTAAATAGCATGTGTTTAACAGCAGGCCTTATCCAACTCCAGGGTCAGTGCTGAGTCATTATGTAGTGCTCAAACCTCTCCTCTTTTACATTATTAATGTAGCAGAGGTAGGCCTTCTTGGCCAAAACATGGTGATACCTAGACAGATTTTAATCTCCTTGAATTTTGGTTTCCTTTTTGCTTAGTTAATGATTTGGGCTTTGTGAGTAACATGGGCCTTTTTCTTCCTGCCTTAAGGGATAGCAGGTGGGGCAGATGCTCACCTTTGTGACTGAGCTGGGCTGACAGGAATTTAGTGTAGCCCTGAAGTTATGGACTGAGAGCCTTCCCGATTCTGTGCCGAGAGCCAGAAAGAATAAATTATTTTGTTCCCCTTCTCCTGTCATTTTAAATCTGCAAAGGCATTGAGGGCTATAAAAACCCAAAACCTGCTCCTCTATTGTTAACATCTCATTTTTTTATAGGCTGTCAGAGATTAGAAAGAGACGCCGCACAGTTTAAGTGTTATTTTCAATCAGGTAGCCTCACATGTTTTATATCAGAAAGCCAATGAGTGTTTGTTAATTACAGCGATCGTATAATCTTTCAAATGCAAATAGTCTGACTCAGATTTCAGTTTGTTTGGTACCAAGTGATGATGAAAGAATGGTATAGCCTGATCGTTGTTTTACTCCCATCTGTGTGCACCAGGCAATCACCACTTACAGATGGTTGTGATTCAGAGACAGGTTGCCACATGCGAGCAAAGTATGTTTCAGTTATTTTAATAAGATTTATTGCAGTAGTCACAGTTAAATGCTTAAACCTTAATGATAATTGCTGCTAATCTTTCAAGAAAATGATTAGAGTTTAATAAACCCGAAGAAGGATATTTTGCTGTAAACTTCAGCGAAATTACAAAGGTAAATTTTATGTTTACTCCCTCATCTAATAAATTAGAATTCTGTGTGTGCTTTTTCCCATTTTCTGAAATTGTATTTTATATGTATATATACACACACACACATATCATACGATGTGTTGGGGACAAATTAAGATCTCCAGTTGCTATGAAACACGTAATGGGTCAAGTGGCAACAAATAATTCTGAACAAATATAAAATGTTTCCTACTAGCCTTGAGCTTTTTTGTATGGTAAAATATACATGACATACAGTTTATCATTGTAACTGTTTTTAGTGTACAGCTCAGTGACATTTAAGTATACAATGTTGTACACCATCATCACTATCCATTTCAAGAACCCTTTCATCTCTGAACAGTAACCTTTTGCCCAATAAATGGTAACTCTCCTTTGCCCACGGCCCAGCCCCTGGAATTCTCTATTCTGCTTTTGGTCTCTATGGATATGCCTATTCTAAGACCTTGAGAACCTCACCTAAGTGGAACCATATCATTTTTTGTTCTTTTGTATCTGACTTATTTTATTTAGAATATTTATTTCACGTAGCACAATGTGTTCAGCGTTTATCCACATGTCAGCATTTCATTACCTTTTATGGCTGAATAATATTTCATCGAATGTGAGGACCACATTTTGTCTAGTCATCTGTTGACGGATATTGGCATGGAGATGGGGGGGGACCTTTTGGCTGTTGGGAACCATGCTGCTATGAACATTGGTATACATATCTGTTTGGTTCCCTGCTTTCTCCGTGTTTCATAGTGACTGCACCATTTTATATTTTCATCAGCATACATAGTGAGGGCTCCAGTTATGACACATCCCTGCCAACATATGGTATTTCCCATTTAAAAATAATCAACCTAGTGGGTGCTGACCATGAGATTTTTAAGTTACATTAGACACTTTGAGTAATTACAAAATAAATTAGTTTACTAATTTGATGCAACTTGTCACAAAGTTGGTAACTTAGAATGATCTTAACTTGAGTCAATTCCATTATTTTTCTTTGTTGATTAATCTCCTTGACTCTGAATAGGGAAGTTTCTTTACTTAAAGATGATGTTAAAAAAAAAGCACATAAAAATGATATTTAACCCTTTGTGAAAGCCAACATAGAAAAGTAGTTTTAGCTCAGTGTATAAAATAGGGGCAGTGATAAAATTCATAACTGCATGAAAGAGATAAAGCAGTATGTCTTATAATGCAGTGCCTTTCTGTTGTTCAGGTAGGAAGTTGTGTGTTTGCCAAATTGGTTGAAGTAGGACACACACGCGCACACACACATCATACACATAAATAAATATGTAATCAGGAAGCTGTTATAGAGGAGGTATGGCTAGATTAAATAGGATTCTGATGGGTATCAAAACCTGGGATACCCTAGTTGGTCTAGATTTCAGGATTTGTCCTTAAGATCCTGAGGTGAGCTAGCAGAGAAGTGTAATCTATCTGGCACATTCTAATTATCACTATTTCAGTACAGGAACTGAATTTGTCTCTTGATTTCTATGGAATTCATGCCTTTTTAGATATTGTGCTGTGATAAGTCTATACTTCTGGCTGGGGAGAACGTGGAGACTGGCTGTTGAGGGAAGAGTTCTGCATTGGAGAGGCTACTCAAAGGGAACTGGGGCTCCTGTTTTTGAAAAAAAAATCAATGAATATTGAGTTTTGATTGAAGATGGCTACAAACCATCCGTCAGACACATTTTAAGGTTTGGTATTTCATTTCTTGTACTAAGCACCAGCTTTTTATCACCATATAATTCTAGGTGTTTATATGGCTTTGGAGCTTCAACTTTGGGTTCATGTGTGAAATAGCAGTACTTAAGTTATTTATTTGTAGTTTTAAGATGAAATAACATATTTTTTTCCAGAATCAAGTCAACGTGTTTTATAGAACTATTATGTAGAAAAACTCATTTAAGAAGGTAGGAGCAAATGAAATAATTCTTTGAGATCTACAATGTTGATAGCATTCTCATTGAAAATGAAATGTTTTCATACAATGTTTATTTATAAGTAAACTATAATAACAATAAGATATTAGTGCTTAAGCAAATACATTGCAGTTGTGGTCAGGGCACTATAAAATATAAATCAAGTAAATTGTGTCATTTTCTCAGACAATTGATACTCCAAATTGCACAGGAGTGCGCTGATAGTTGGGATATTGCACACATATTTAAATACAACCATAAGTGAGAAACCACATCGTCAGGAATAGCCAGTATTCTCATTGTCCTGGGAAATGCATGTTAGCTTGGGTAGCTGTGGAAAGGAATGAATCATAGCTTCTTTTCCAATGAATGAGTCATGGCTGACTCAATGGAGGTAGGCTTTTCAAGCATTCTTTCTTTGAGTGATAGGGAAAATTTTTCATCATTTTATATATTATTCAATATTTCTGTCATTATCTCTATTGATAAATGGTATGAAAAAATGATCATTTATCATTTAAAATCAATTGAGATATTTACAATCAATACTTTCCTTTCATAGATCTGAAAGTGCTCCCCCCCCCCCCGCCAAATCAATTAATTTGCACAATATACTGCTGTAAGGTTAGTCTTATTATCATCATAGTAGAGACAAATTCAAAGCCAGAGAGGTTAATTAACCCGTCACAGAGTCCAAGGGCCAGAGTGGCAAGGCAAAATGGACTGATCACCAACTTGAAGGCCAGGAACTCTGCTTTTAGCATGGACTTTAATTGATTTAGATCAGTTTCTCTACCTAGAAAGCACGTGCAATAATTCTGAATTATCATACAGCAATATAGTGTGGATTAAATAATTAATATTCTGAAGTCCTTTATAAATGTGAATTATTGTTACTCATTCTAGTCTTAGACCACTAAGTCAGCCAAGCTACCTTCCAGCTCTGGTGACTAAAGTGTAAATTAATTGGCAAAGTGAGAAATTCATCTCACACATTTTCTGCTGAGAGATAAGAGACTCTGCTCTGATTGGAAATCTATATATACAGTGCTGCATTTTATTCTGCTTCCCTTAATGTATGTGTTTGCATCCAATTCCTTAATAAACTTGGAATTCATCTTATACACAGAGATCCATGTTCAAAATGTCAGTATAAAATGCTTTTGCTTCTATTAGAAAGGCATATTTTTTCTTGCACTTTTAGGAATATTGTCATGTGGCTACCCATACAGTAGTTTGTTTTACTGCTCATTCACTCAAATTTGAAAAAGACTACTGAAAAAAAAGGTATTTTATGCAAGGATATGCTGTCTTGGGCTATAAGCTTTGTGCTTATGTTTGGTGCATTTGCAAGAAATATAGTTAGAATGATTACAATGTTAGAATCCAGGATTTGCTTTATTGATACTTTTGTCCCTCTAGCCATTTGATCAATTTTTGTTAGAGAGGCAAAACCCCAAATCCTTCATTTAAAGAAAGGGAGTGCTGGGTATGGAGAGATCTGAATACTTAAATACTAGCTTTATGCCTTCTCAGAGGAAGAATATTAAGAATTCATAGACATCTTAATGTATGAATTCTTAATATGTGAATGAATGAGTGATAATAGAATTCTTAATATGGAATTCTATAGAATTCTTAATATATGGATGGATGAGTGATAATAATTTTCAAGATTATGTTAAGATAGCTTTTCATTCATTCATTCATTCATTCATTCAACAAATATATTTTGATCACTTATTATATGCCAAGCACAGTTCCAGATGCTGAGAATAAGGATGAAGACTTTGCCCTCTATCATTTACAGTAAACAAAAGTATAAAAACATGTATGTATGTATGTATGTATAAAATAGTGTTCCTACAAAATTTATCTCCACCCAGAAATCAGCACATGATCTTTCTTGAAAACAGGGTAATTGAAAATATAATTAAAGATGAGGTCATATTGAATTAGGATAGACCTCAAATTGGTGTTCTTATAAGAGGCCATGTGAACACACAGAGACAGATCTACACACAGGGGAGAAGGTTATGTTCAAGTTGACTCAGTTGTCAGACTCATATCTTAACTGGTGAATGTACCAAGTTCTACAGTTTTTTACCACAGACAATATTTTGTCTGAATTAATATTTTGATTCACTCTTGCATTTGAATAATACCTTTATTCTGTGTATTTGTGATTATATGTTTTTAAATATTTAATAATTAATCTTCAGGTCATGATCTAATTCCTGGACAGGGAGACACTTTTTAATTGCTCTAATGTACTATCATAGGACATCATATTTTATAGTGCCTCCATATATTTCAGGTCCTTGGAAATGTTGCTAGAATTTGTGTAGGTTATATTTAAAAAAAAATAGATTGAAGAGGGTAAAAAACATTGGCTTGGCAGTTTATTAAAGCATGTTTTAATGTTCTGGTACAATCAAAGAGTTGGCTTAAAAGTGATATTTACTAGCATACAACAAACCTTCCTTGAATATCTCTGTTTCTACCATTTTTGTCACTCTGACAGGCTTATTAATCTCTTTATCTTTCTTTAAAAAAAATCCTCACCTGATATGCTTTTTATTGATTCTAGAGAGAGAGAAAGAGAGAAACATTGATGTGAGAGAGAAACTTTGACTGGTTGCCTTCTGTATGTGTCCCACCTGGAATTGGAACCCACATCGTTTTGGTGTATGGGCTGATGCTCCAATCCACTGAGCCACCAGTCAGGGCTATCTTCCTCTTATTTTGCTTCATTTTTTCTCTCTCATCAGTAATGGGGAATGATTATCAATTCATACAAATGAATATTACTATACAGATAAGTACAGCTGACATTCATTGAGTGAATTATATTATTCAGGTTTAGCACATGCATAAATTATGTTGTATTGTTCAAATTTCTTTATATAGTTGTTATAAAATGAAGAGTTCTTATGTTAAAGTCATTTTATAAACTAACTTTGTTTTTATACTTCTTTATAAATACACTTATGAAGATTACTTCCCTTTCCTATATTTTAGAAAGAAAGAATTATAAATAGAAAATTAACAATTGGAAGGATGTGCATGCATTTGCATGAAGGTATAGTTAAATAGAATATTATTGTACAAAGTATTCTAATTTTGAGATTGCATGCAGAACATAATAATTATGTTTTTACATTTTAAATACTTTGGGATTGGTCAGAATTGTCAACTTTTAAGAAAGGAATAATAAGGGAAATGGTAGAAGGCAGACCACTGAGAAATCTTACTGGGGAGGTAGTAGTATAGTAGAGAGCAATGAGCTATTTACCAAATCATAAGTTCCTCTTCTTATTATCTACACAGTTAAACCGAATTCTCCAGTTTTCCTTTCATTCATGTGTAGCCATGTGTTGGACATCTATCCCTTATCATGTGAGTAGAAGTGACAAGCTCCAGTGTCCAACCCCATTATTTTACAGATGAAGGAAATTATTCCTTGGGAGTATGCATTCATAGTGCTTTATTATTTACATCACACTTTATATCATCTCATTTATTCTTTGCAGCTTATCATCTACAGAATTATCTCCATATTTGTCATTGAGAATTCCAACATTTGATGTCAACATGTTTAAGGCTTCTTACTACTTTGAAGATAATGATCTCTTCAGCAACAGATTCAAATGATTTACACACCTAGTGGCAGGTAAAGGTATTACATGAGGAAGGACAGATGTGGCTGGTCCTGCAAGGCCATTTCCTTCATTGCCTACTTGTCATGGAGAAGGAGTGAAATTGCCAAGTAGAGCAAGGGCAAGATCATGGAACTTGCTAGCCTGCTGGTGAGCCAACGTAACCTCACCTCATGGGATATGCCAAACAGGAGTTGTAACCTTCACAACTGTCTCAGTCCATTCAGCTGCTTTAACAAAACAAAGGGGTGGCTTACAAACCACAGAAATTTCCTTCTCACAGTTGCAGAGGCTGGGAAATTCAAGATCAAGGAGTCAGCAGATTTCAGTGTCCAGTGAGGATCTGTTTCCTGGCTCATAGATGTGTTTTCTCCCTGTGTTCTTACACGTTGGAAGGAGCAACAACACTCTCTGAAGTTTCATGAGGGCTCCATCTTCATGACCTAAATATCTCCCAGAGGTCCTACCTTCAAATACTACCACACCGGGTGTTAGGATTTAACATGCACATTTTGGGATTGACAGAGCAGGCTGGAGACACACCTTTGGTTCTGTAGCAGGGTGGAGAGAAGTACAGAAGCTTTCTCCTTCAAGAGAATGGAAGACTAAGCTGACATTCTCTTCTCTGTAATTCAAGGAAAAGACATGAGGGGGAAAGGGGGCTTTTCTCTATAACACCGACTCTAAATTGTAGAATTCAGGACTGTCATATTTAGGAAAACAAAATACAGCACGACATGGCTTTAGACATTAGAGGGAAAGGAATAACTTTCAAAAAATCATTACAACTGGTAGCTGTGTGTGCTTTCTCTCTGAAGACCTTGAAAATAGGTAAATTCTCACACTGCCTGAAGACAAGAGGATGAGCGAGGGCATTGTTTCCCAAAGTGTGATATGTATACCCCTAGGGGTATGGGAAGAGTTTGATGGGGGTACCTGTTGCACCAGAGTTTGGTGGAGATATGCACTGCACCGTGCTTAGCTGCGCCTAATTCTACATTCTCATGAGTCAAGTCAAGACAGTCTTGTGAGGCATGAGATGGTCCGGTGTACAAATAAATCTTATTTATAATATAACTTTTATTTATATTTTATTATGAATAATTTTATTTTTCGTTTATTATTATTTTGTGTATGTACCAAAAAAATTAAAAAAATATTTTGATTGTTATTAAAATACATCAAATTTTTTTGACGAGGGGTACTCAGCACTATGAAAATTATAGAAGGGATACACATATGTCAAAAGTTTGGGAAACACTGAGCTAGGGGATAACTTGAGAATTGTTTCTTCCCAGTGATACCAAGATCACACAATGTTGTATTGAGATTTACAAGTGTAAAATAAACACTGTAATTGCTTATTATCTTTGCTATTTTAAATGGCTACCAGTGTGTGTGTGTGGGGGGGGATTGTGCTATCTGAACAATCTAGAATTTCTAAACAGTTTTCATTTTCTTTGAACTTTAGAAACTCTACTTGAGTATTTACATTTAAAGGTCTTGAATTCATTCACTGAAGAGCCATTGGATTTGGGGTGTAAACTAGAGTTCATTTTACCCAATACCAGCACTGACATTTATATTCCTAAAGAATCATATTTAGGTTCAGATATGTTGAAGAAAGAGTCTCTCTTAGGAAAAAAAAAAAAAAGAAACATCTTTGAAAAGAAATAGATAAGGGCAACTTTGAAAACTTGTATTATTCAGAAAGTTCTAGTTTACTTGAAGAAGCACCTATACAAGCTTCTGAAATAAACTCATGCTCACTGTGACAGTGGTACAAATCTCTGTCTGATTACACAAGTTCTTGCTGAGAGATTGTCTTTATTGAAGGCTCCTAGAGACTCCTCTAGCTTGATAATATGTGTTAAATCTAATTGTGATTTAACACTTCTAATCTTAGCCACAAGCAAGTGACCATGACACATCAGCAGATCTTATATCTTTTGAAGCATCAAGGGCATTTGAAAAACATTTTTTCTTTCTGTTGCCACTCTTCTTTTTTTATTTTTTAGGAAGAAGAAAATACATTTCATACCAGTTAGCCCAGATAAAGTTAAGGTTCATCACTGGTTCATTGCGTATTTCCCTGCTTTTTAAAATTTACAGTGTAGTTGACATATAATATTATATTGGTTTCAAGTGTACAACATGGTGATTCAATATTTATGTACCTTATAAAGTGCCCACCATAATAAGTCTAGTAACCATCTGTCACTGTACCACATTATTACAATATTATTGACTATATTCCCTAGGCTCTACATTCCATCTCTATGACTTATTTATTTTATAACTGGAAGTTTGTACCTCTTAATCTCCTTTACCTTTTGTTACTCATTACCTCACACCTTCCCTCCCTGGGAACAGTTTGTTTTTGTTCTATGATTCTGTGTTCTTCTCCTTTTTTTTTTTTTTGATGTCATGCAAAAGAAATCACATGGTATTTGCCTTTCTCTTGTTGACTTATTTCACTTAGCAAAATATCCTCTATGTTCATGACCCATTGTTTTTTATCCTAATTTTACTTGAAACAATGGTT